>NW_021028619.1:1323115-1339136 GCF_004153795.1 Camellia sinensis
CCAGCATTCTTCAAACCCAAATGCATTACTCTGTAGCAATATGTACCCCACGGGTAGTGAATGCAGTCTTCTCCGGTCTTCGGGTGCCATTACTATCTGATTATAGCCTGAGAAGCCATCCATAAGAGAGCAAGGCATGCCCGCCGTGAAATCTACCAATTCATCAATGTGGGCAAGGGAAAGTCGTCCTTCAGACTGGCCCTGTTCAAATAATCTTGAAGTCTACACATACCCGAATTCTGCCATCCTTCTCTGGCACCGGAACAATGTTTGGCCAACCAAGTCGGGTATTCGGAACCAGCAGGAAGCCTGCATCGATTTGCTTGGTGACCTCTTCCTTGATCTTAATGGCCCAATACAGGGCGGATCCTTCTGACTGTTTAATCGATCGGCCTCGGGTCAAGGGGGATCCGGTGCTGTACAATCTCCGGATCGATTCCAGGATGTCTTCGTAGGACCACGCGAAAACTTTGAAATCTTTTAATAAAGCGACTAAGCGCTCGCGTTCCTCCGAAGACAACGTGGACCATCTGGACCAGCTGCGAGTCCTTCTCAGTACCAACTTCACAGTAGTGATTTCATCCATTAAGGGTTTAACAAAATCTTTCCTGCTCTTGATCAATTAATCGTTCAAAACCGGAGGAATTTCTTCCTCGTCGTTTTCATCAAAATTTTGAAAATCCTGATTTAAGCAATAAATCAAAGGCACAGAAAAATACTCAGAAACCACATTCACATCATTCTCATTAAATACTCCCAAACCGTCCGATTCTTCGTTTACAACAGACTTAAAAGAAAAAGAAAATGACGACCTAGACAGGACCGTGGCATCCGGGTTATCACCCCCAGGAATACTGGACTCAGACTCAGTCGAGCTGGAATCTGATTCCGACTCACAGGACTCGGTGGAATCAGATTCCGGCTCACTACCTGACCCAGTGCTGCTGGAAAAATCCTTCCTCATATGCCAAATGAGAGAGGGTGCGATGGATGCATCCAAAATAGTTGATGGTAGGCCCGCAGCCGTTCATTCCCGATCACGCATACCGAGGAGTTATCCCCCAAGCACTTCTGTTCGATCGGAGGATCTGAAAGCAGACAGCCAGTGCTACCCCCATTTCATTCTTCAGCGTCCTCAAACTGCCTTCCTTACTCTGTTCAGTCTCAGCCGACGATCTGCCCGCCCTTCGGCGAATGTCATTCCAGGTAGCTGCAGGTCAAAGAAAATCTCAAAACTGCACGCGCTTCTTCTTCCGCTTCAGCCATGGTTCTGGGAAGCCAAAAACGGAAAGTCCTCCCCCTCCCACGAAGCGTCCGTTTAGGTACCCTGAATGGGCCTATGCATCAACTCAAAAGGCTTCCCAGCCTCTTTTGCATGGCTCTTCCGCCATTTCTTTTCCTTTCCTTATCCAGTCCTCTTTGGTGGGTAGATAACCCAACCCAAGGTATGAGGGTTGTGCGGCACTTCGGCCAATGCTGGGACGCCCTTCCGGCCGCTCTTGCCCATCCCATCCCGGGGATGTGTTGGAGCTTGTTCATGAGATAGACTGCTCTGAGCCACTGACATATACCCCTTCATTAGTGCCATGATGTCCTGTACAACCCGAGCCTCAGCTAAGGTAAAACCCGATATGAACACATCTTCCATACCGTGCTCAATTTCTAGAACAGGCGTGGATACTTCCGGCGGCGGATGAATCGATGAATTTTCGAAAACAATGGCTACTCCCTTCCCATAGGGGTATTTCACCGCTTGATGTAGGGTGGAGGAGACCGCCTTTACCTGATGCAGCCACGGTCGCCCCAAAAGCAAGTTGAACGTTGTAGGGACCTCTAAAACATGGAAATCTATCTCATGCTGTCCCGGCCCAACCTTTGTTTGAATCTTCACTGTTCCCATGACTTCTCGGCTTGTGTTTTCATACGCCCGAATCACCTGGGCTATTGGCACAAAATCCGCGATTTTCAAACCGATCGCATAGGCTGTCCTTGCTGGACAGACGTTGATGGCGGACCCTGTGTCGACAAGCACCACGGGTATCCATTTATCTTTGCACTCCACAGAGATGTAGAGTGGCTTGTTATGGTTCGCACCCTCAGGTGGAAATTCTTTGTCAGAAAAGGTCAACATCGGGGTAGCCCCTCCCAAAAAAACTAGGCCCACCAGCTGTTCGGGCGTAGTGTCTATAGAAAGCTTGGCTTTATCCATGGCCGAAAGGACAGCCTGTCTATGTACTCGAGAAGCCATAAGCAGCCCCCAGATGGAGATGTCTTCTTGTATCTTCTTCAATTGTCTCAATACGGCCTCATCCTCGAGTTGCTTTTTCTTTTGCTTCTCTGCCTCCTTATCTTTTCCAGATGCCTCTGGTTGATCTAGGTGTGGAGGCCTGAAGTAGCGTCCGCTTCTAGTCATGTGATCGACTTCGCCGATATACCAGGTATCATCTGGTTTGTTACTTCCCCAATCCCCGTCTGTGTGGGCAAGACATAGATCATTGTCCTCCCACCACATTCCATCTGTAGCTGACAAGCACCTGTCCGGTTCTGGCATGACTGCTCCAATACTTGCAGTACCCTCTATTCCTATGCTCACGGCATTCCCTGTTTCTGTACTTGCGGCGGTCTCAACCCCTACGTGGGCTTTTGCCTTCCTAATTCTCTCAAAATCTTCGAATCTTTCCTGTTCTGACTGTGTCAACGCGGTTGATTGTTCAATAATCCCTGTACTCAAAATGCTCCAATCCCGAGCGAAATTCTTGACACTGGCACTCTCCGGCGATGTACTCTGTTCTTCGACCCTCCCGGCTGTTACTGACATTCCTGCCCCTGCCGGGCCTTGTCCTGACTGAAACTCTCCTACCACAACTGGCTGATCGTCCAACCATCCCGTGGCCTCCGTTGATTCCTCATAATCGAACCAGTTGACGGTTGAGTTTCCTGGATCTTGGTTACTATAAAACTGGAATTGGGCAAGGTCCTCTTCTACAGCCGTTAGATCATTCGTTCCTTGTCCTGGACTGTCCCCTTGGATCGCACACAGCTCTCCTCCTGTTGGAAATTCCACATCTGGTCTATTCTGGTCTATTGGCGAAATGTAGTCACTCGGACTATAAGCATTCCCAACATCACTCCTAGATTCCGCAGACTCTGGCTCGACAACCCCCTTCTCCTTTGGAGTCTTCTCTCTCCTGCTCTCGATGGTCACCACCGCTGGCTTGGGTTGGGTTATGGAGACGTCCATCATGCACAAATTAGTGCAATCGAGAAGGAAAACCTCCGGCTTAGGCAGTTAGGAAGGTGTGATATAAATACTAGGATCGTAGGACACGACCCCAGTATGGATGAAATTGATTCTTTTGGGTGGTGGAGCTTGGTTATGTGTGGGGAGAGGATTGGTAGTAACGTTGGGTTTTTCAGGAGGCAAAATCACCCCATTATCAATGAGATCTTGAATCTCATGACGTAATCGGAAACACAGGTCAGTGTCATGACCGTACTGTTGGTGAAATGCACAATACTTGGCTGGATTATGGGTAGTGGGGAGTCTTTCTGGTAAGGGCCGCGGCTCTAGGGGCGTTAGATGCCCTCTTCTGATTAGAACCCCTAAAGCTTTGGACAGGGGCATATAAAGCGGAGCGAAGGTTCGGGTGTTTTTGGTAGTGTATTTGGCTATTTATGGGTTACTTCCGGACGCACCGGAGAATGGTGCGGCTGCCATAGTTCTTGGGAGAGGGTTGGTGGTGACCATACTCACCTCGGAGGTCCTGGTAGTTGTAGCGCCACTCGGGCCTGCATTAGTACTACGATTGAAAGTTCTGCGAGGTTGCTCTCGATCATTATCAATCAAGCCTTGCTTTAAGGCATCCTCAATCTGCACCCCCATTTCGTGCAGATCAGAAAAGGTAGGGAAGGAGAGTACAATCATCTTTTGCATTAACTTCGGCTGAAGATTACGCACAATCATCCGAATCTGGTCTTTGTCCGTGGGCCTTAAGGTCATCATCGAAGCCTTAGCCCGCCATCTGGTTACGAATTCTGAGAAGCTTTCTTTGGGTTCTTGCCTCATTGTCTCGAGATCCCGGGTCATGATCTCGATTTGCGTATTGTATGAGTACTGCAAGATGAAGGCCTCAGCCATCTCGTCCCAACTTCGCTTGACATCATCCTCCAATTTGGCATACCATATGGCCGCTACACCCGACAGGGTCCAGCCAAATAGAGACAGCTTCTGTAGTCTAGTGAGGCCCATTTGCCTTAGGATGTCTGAAAACAGTCGCAGGTGCACCATAGGATCCCCGGATCCGTCAAAACGATCAATTTGTGGCATCTTAAACCGATCTGGCAGCGTCACGGCTGCGTTGGTGTATCCATCCTCAATGTCCGGAATGGATTTCACACCTTGAGATTTCTTGAACAGCTTTTCAAGCTTGCTCATTTTTAATGCCATGGGGTCCACCTCGGACTCGAAAGGAGAATCCGGTTGATTGATAGGAGTGGGTGCCTTGGATAGTTGAGATAGAATCGGGGGCGGAGCCGGCCCCGTTGGGATATCTGTATCTTCTTGGACATTCCGGGTATTCGGTGTTTCTTCGGGTATCGGAACCCTTAGTGGGAGAGGGACTTGCTGTGAAGCGGATGCTCCAGTTTGCTGCTGCAATCTTACGATTAACTCTGCTTGCTCGTTCATAACTGTGGCCTGTTGTTTGGCGAATTCTGCCTGTCGGACAGCATCCTGCTGCATTACTTTCATGCTTTCTTGGAGTTGGCGCACCATCTCCTCTAAACTAGCCATACTGTTCTGTTCTGGTTGAATTATCGGTATATGCTCCCTTTCTGTGGGTGAAACGGAATCCTGATCCCTACTGTACACAGCTGGGGTAGATAAAGCCCTCTGTACCGACTGTTGAACTGATGCCCTCTGCTCAACTGTCCTCCGTCTAGTAACCGGGGGTAGAGAGTGGTGCACTGGTTGTCCGTCTACCAGATCCTCAGATCGATGGAGCCGACGACGTCTAATCCAGAGTGCTTGGGGAATATCTACTGGGTTGGAAGCAATGGTGCTAAACTACCTAGCAAAAAGATAAATAAAGCAGTAAATAAACAAACAATCAGACAACACAACAGCGCAAAATAAACACATACAACGCATAGCTAGGTATTTATAATACACAGTTGATAAGTCGAACACGCTGTCCCTTGATATTGATCACTGTTTCCCAGAATCACTGTTCCCAAAACTAAACCTAATACCCGCAGATAACTGATTCTCGTAAACTGATACTGATGCTCTCGAGCCTGTTGCTCAAACTCACAAACTGATATGTACGTTCCTGTAGAGATACACTCTAAAAGCACATAGCAAGTAAAGAGAGCAAAAACACCCCTATGTTGGGGTAGGGTTTCCTTGTCCTATTTTGTTAGGAGCTAGGGTTCCACTATGCACGCAGCAGTTTTCAAACAACCTAACATCGGGTAAGTAGCCTGTCCTAATTTGGAATGGTCACTATGGATCCGAATATGCACTAGGTCGAATGGTCAAAAAGGGTGACCCGGTAAAACCGGGGTTTGTGTTCCCATACAGTCAGAGCCCATAACCGGCCAGCCTTATGGTCAGAGAACAAGACGAGATTCGCACTGCCCCTCGCTGGCGCGCGCACGAATGTCGGGGAGTTCTCCTGGGAGCGCGTCTATAGGATCCTATTGAGAAGGTAGATTTACCTTTCTCCCCGTAACAATTGGTTGATTAGCAAAATTTGACTAAGCTTGTTCGTGATTATATGTGAGAAAATCAACAGTTGGATAGCGATGATGTTTTTGATGTGGTTGACGTTGTATAGGGTTAGAGGTTTTGCTACGTTCGGGTCTCGCTCTTTTTGTTCTCAGCATGATGACTGCAAAAGTTAAGAAAAATGTATAGTAAAATGTATGATGTTGGTGTGAAAAAAAAGCAACAAATAGGAAAACTGAGCCTCTGCTAAAAGGCAACCAACAGATTGCGAAACTGAGCACAAAAGGAAAACTGGTGGCTGAAACTGGATGATCGGCCGGTTGACAAGCGGCATGACCGGCCGGTTGTCCTATATGGTGCATTCTTCGCCTTCTTACAACTCAGCTCTGAAACTATCAAGAATATGAATTGTGGTTCAAACTAACCTCTTCTCTCTTCCTTCATACGGATATCTACACTGAATGTAGTCAATATTGTAGGGTGAAGGAGTTCCTGAAGTTGTTGGAATGAGATGGTGAAGATGGTGTGGTTAAACGAATGCAAAGATACTGACTGATATAAAGGCTCAGGTCCTGAAGGTCCATAAGGCTTTTTTTTTTTTTTTTTTTGTTCTTATTTACTTTTCATTTCTTTAGTATACTGATCATTTTTTTTCTTACTTATTTTTAACTTCTTTCGTATATTGATTACTGACTGTCTATGCAGGTTTTTGGCTTCTTTTCCTTTATCGCACAGTGATGAACTGACACCCAGCATAAGAGGGGGTGGGTCTATTGGATAGCGAAATTACACTATTACCCTTTTCATTTTATTCTTACATAACAACCTGCCATTCTATGAAAGAGGGGCGAAATGGTCATTTTGTACACAAATATCACTCTTGCCCCCAATTATATGAGCTTCACGGGTGGGTGAGAGTTAGGTGACAATAATGAACCTACAAAAAAAGACACGATTTTTTTATTAAATTAATAAAATTTAATAAATGAAAAAATGTTGATAACGTTTGGTAACGTTTACATTTTGGTTTGTATTTAAAAATATTGAACACACTAATTTTTGTTAATTTTTATCAGTATGTAATGTCTAAAGTTGATTTCAATAAAATTTTTGAAAAATATTAAAAACGTATTGCACAAAATGTTTGTACATGCCTAAAAAATGAATTGAGCGAAAAATTAATTGACACAAAATAATTAACATAGAAGTTATTTAAAAAAAATTATTTGAAAAAAAATTTATTCAAAAAAATTACTTAAAAGCAATTAATTAAAAAAATCATTTTTTTATTTGAGTATTTTCAAAATAGCTTGGTTATGACTGTTGATCAAAAATACGGATATCAATATGTGAGTTGTGTGTTTGATTATCAATTATAGGTTGAATTAAGTTTTGAAAAGTATTTTGAAAACTCATCACCAAACAAATTTTCTTATTTCACATGTCATATCAAACTTTCAAAACTCAATTCCACATACAATTCAAAACTCAATTTAGCACTCTATTAAAAAACCATAACCAAAAAAAATTTCTACACTCAAATCATAATTCCACAACTCACAAACTCAAAATACAACTCATACTCTCAAATCATATTTACAAAACTCTACCAGACGCAACCTTAATTTTTCTTTATTCCTGTTTGAGCAATGTCGACCTAATTTACTCGCTTTTATTTTTTTATTTTTTTACGTTTTTGGTAATTACAAAACACAACTAGAAATATGATTTTTTGCGTCTATTTTTTTGTGACAGATTGTTTAGCCGTTGCAAAATATCATTTTCTACATTAAAATCTCATTTTACTTGACCCAATCTATAGCGATCCTGGTTCTTCCTCCTTTGGTTGTTGTATCTGGACTTGGTTCTGTGGATGTCGGTTGTGGTTTATATATTGTTTCCGTCCTTCAATACTTTGTAATTGAGTTATAAGATGTTTTGGGCAGGTTTGTTACAGGTTGGGTGTGATTGGGAGCAAATGGTTGCTGCCCAGAATTTTGGTCCTTCGCTCGAGCCAGGGTTCCTTCGCTCGAGCAAGAGTTGAGTTTTGTATCTGGTGGCTCGAGCGAGAAGTCCTTCGCTCGAGCTTGCGTCTGCGTCTGGTTCTGGACCTGAGAGTTGAGTTTCTTGGCTCGACCGAGCTTTCCTTCGCTCGAGCGAGCAAGCTGTATCTTTTGGGTTTCTTCGCTCGAGCGAGCATTCTGTCGCTCGAGCGTGCTTCTGGGCCGCAGACCTGAAGCTTCGAATTGTTGGCTCGAGCGAGGGTTTCTACGCTCGAGCGAGTATTCCTCGTGTCTGGTCGCTCGAGCGACCAATCCTTCGCTCGAGCAAGCCTGTGTTATATTAGTAGGCAGCAACGAGATTACACTTCATTTTTTCATCTCCTCTTTTGTATAAACCCCAGATCCGGCTACTCCTCTCTCTACACTTACCTTCTCTCTAGGGATTGATCTAGTATTAGTGTGTTTCTACCCTAAGTTTTTTGCAAGAAAGCTAGAGGGTGACTTGGGCTTCCTTTTAATCTGAAAAATCTTAGATTTGGAGCACTTTGGGTTTTGGTCATCTTCTCTATTTGAGCTCTTCATTTCGAGATAGGGACACCCTACTCCATTTTATGAGTTTTGATATAAACTTTGGTCATTTTGATTAGTTGGTATCGTTGGGTAATATTGAGAAACCTTAGGGTTTATTGTGTAATTTATGAAAGAGGTGTTTTTAAATATTAAAACCCATGTGTATGTGAGACATTGGAAAATGGAATTATTGTTGTTAAATTGGTGAAATCAAACCTTGGGGTTGATATCGAGAAAAGGGGGAAAATGCCCTAATTATTGAAATAAATTAATTAGTATAATTAATTTGGGAAAATATGAAATTGAGTTAAAATCCATGAAATTGGAAAATTACGAGAATGAATGGTGTAGTTGGATTAATTTATCACTCACCTAGGTAAATTTTGATATTATATATGTATAATGCATTTATGTTCTGTTTAGAAATAACTGCTTTGAGATATCGGTGGAGGATAGTCTTCATTGTTGTAGACACTGTATGTTGATTAGGGAAAACTGAAACTAATCACATTGAATGTGTCATTGAATATGACGGTTGGAATAATGCATCAAATATGTGTATTGTGTGGGAGGAGATAGGGGATGGACACCATTAACACAACAAATATGTGTATTAAACTGAAGTATTGATACAGCAAATCTGTGTATCATTTGTGAAATATGGAAGTGTTTTAATATGATAATGACGCATCAAATATGTGTGTCTATTGTGAAATGTGGAAGTGTTTGTATATGAGTTATAGTCTCATTGAATTGTTCGGCCAGGTTCTGAGCCATGTATATGAAATGATTTGGATAAATAAAAGGAAAGTGGAATGTAACATGGACATGATCACCATGGAACTGTATTGTGATGTATGTATTGGTTTACCAGTGTTAACCATCTATCAAATGCTAAATGTTTTAGTTATCTCTCATACTTGGTTTAGTATACCTCTACTGGGTTTTGGTTCACCCTATATGAGACATCATTTTCAGGTTCAGGTGATATGCTACCTCCAATGACTTAGCTTGAGAGGTTCTGAGAGTTGAAGACTCCTTGTGTTGTTTTGTTATTTTGGTATTACATGTAAATTCAAACCAAGGGCTTAATATGTAATTGAGTTATCACTCTTTTTTGTAACCAAGTGTTGGCTTGGAAAGTTTTAAGCCCGTAGGGCATTTACTTTTGTTGTCAACATGTAATATCTTTTGTAAGAATACTCTGATGAATGGAAATTTCGCTTTATTCTCATATGTCTATGAATATCTTGAATGTTGGGTTTTTTGTATATTTGAGGGCGTTACAAGTTGGTATTGAGCGTACCGGGTTTGAATACTTTGGGTACGTAGGAAGTGATTAGTATCACAATGGGTTCGTCTCGTTTGTTACAAACTTATGTATGATAGTTTGTGTTTATTTGATAACATGCTTATGTGACTATATGGGTATGAGATTTAATTTCTAGGATGTTGATTGGATCCTTGGGTTTCTGGGACTCTTGTTGGAAAAGCACTTGATAAATACTGTTTCTAACCGGAACTCTAGCAACACCTCCGGACTGTCATTATCCAGAAATGAAATTCATAGGTGCTTATGTGATTATGTGCTTACGTGGAATGAGTTATTGTTATCCATTGTATTAGGACGCGAGTGTTATGGCTTCGGCACATTTGTGAATGTGCTAACGTCTTTGTTACCTCTATTAGGATGTCAGGACGAGGACGTGGTAGGCATGGTAGGCAGGAGATGCCTACACCGGATGAGATTCCGGAGCAGCAGGAGGGTGTTGGTCAGGCCAATGTGGCTGAGCCAGTAGGTCAGCAGGCCATGAGTGCCTTATCCCGTGAGATAGCAGGAGCATTGAGGGAATCCATGGCCATTCTCAGAGCTGAGAATCAAGTCCAGGCCCAGGTTGTTGATGTAGGGCCTTCTTTTCTGAAGAGAGAGTTTTTCCGATCTAATCCGGACGAGTTTGTGGGTGATTCGAAAGAGCCACTGAAAGCTGACGAGTGGCTTGAGCAGATAACTAAGACGTTTGAGATGATTGGCATTGAAGACGGAGCATTGAAGGTGACATTGGCGTCTTTCCAGTTGAAGGGAGATGCGAGTCAGTGGTGGAAGTTCATGAGGGGTCGTGTTGGTGGTACTTGGGAGGCTTTCATTGCTACCTTCCAGGAGAAATTTATTTCTCCCGTTGTGAGGGAGAAGTTGAGAGATCAGTTCTGTCAGCTCAAGTCGCTGAGTATGCCAGTGGCCGAGTTTGAGGCCGCATTTACTAGTTTGTCCTGGTTTGCACCTGAGCTTGTGGCGTCTGAGGAACGCTGTTGTTTGGAATTTGAGAAGAAGTTGAGACACGGGCTCAAGACTAGAGTTGGGGGGTCTATAACCCGAGACTATGGGCACCTTGTGGATGCTGCGGCCCATATGAAGACTATGATGCACGAGGAGGAGGAGAGGATGAGGGGCTCCAAGAGGAGTCAGGATGGCTAGGGAGCTGGTAGGAGGCAGAGGGGTTCTAACCCTCAGCAGCCTTAGGATGCTTTTGTGAGATCTACCTTTCCAGTGCCGAGTGTAGGTTCTGGGAGAGGTAGTCAGGGAGACATTACTTGTTACAAGTGTGGTCAGCTAGGCCACAAGTCTCCAGCTCGCCCGTAGAGGGGAGGAGGGCAGAGAGCAGCTTCATCTTCGGCTCGACCTCAGAGCCAGAGTCAGGGCAGAGGCCAGCCACTCTCTTGTTACCAGTGTGGTCAAGCGGGGCACCTGAAGAGGTTTTGCTGCCAGTTGAGTGGCACATCTAGTGCGTCTAGTTTGAGGCAGACGTAGAGTTTTCAGCCAGCACAGCCAATTCAAGCCTCAAGGGTCAATTAGGGGGTTTCATCGTCTCAGTCTGTGCAACAATCTTTTGCTCCTAGAGGTGAGCAGGTTGATTAGAGACCTTCTAGGCCCGTGTATGCTGTTACCACACAGGATCTTGTACCTGTTCCATCTGTTGTGAGAGGTACCTTTCTGTTTTGCAACTCGGTTGCTAATGTGTTGATTGATACAGGAGCATCCCATTCCTTTATATCTGCTGCATTTGCATCTGTTTTGGGGTTGGAGTTAGCGCAGTTAGCATCTTCTATTTGTGTTGTATCACCTGTTGGGGATGAGTTGGTTTTGAAATAGAGGTGTTGAGGCTGTGATATAGAGGTCGCCGACCGTCGGCTTCCATTTTCTTTTGTAGTTATGGCTATGTCGGGTTTTGATGTGATTTTGGGTATGGACTGGTTATCGTCATACCGGGCTGTTATTGACTGTTACCGCCAAAGGGTCACTGTGTGTACCTTGAGCGAAGATTGTTTCCATTTCTTGGGGGAACGGGTTGGTAGTGTTTTGCCACCGGTGTATGATCCGCGAGGGCGGAGTGAGCTTAGTGGTCTTTTTGCTAGCTTTATGAATAGTGAGTGTAATGAGACCCAGATTGTATTGTCGAGAGTGGTTGTAAGTATTCGGATGTTTTTCCCGAGGACCTTGTTAGCTTACCACATCATCGAGAGATTGAGTTTTTTATTGACCTAGTGCCTGGCATGGCACCGATTTCTATGGCACTCTACCATTTTGCCCCAGCCGGGTTGAGTGAGCTGAAGATTCAACTCCAGGAGTTGCCAGATAAGGGCTTTATTCGCCTTAGTGTTTCGCCATGGGGAGCACCAGCCCTCTTTGCTAAAAAGAAAGATGGGGCTTTGAGACTTTGTATTGATTACTGGAAATTGAATCGGGTTACGATTAAGAATAAGTACCCTATGCCTCATATTGATGATTTGTTTGACCAGTTGAAGGGTTCCCATTGTTTCTCTAAGATAGACTTGAGATCGGGTTACCATCAGTTGAGGGTTAAAGAGGAGGATATTCCGAAGACGGCATTCCGTACGCGGTATGGCCATTATGAGTTTCTGGTGATGCCTTTTGGGCTCACCAATGCACCGGCAGTGTTTATGGATTTGATGAACCGAATCTTCCAAGAGTTCTTAGACCGCTTTGTGGTCGTCTTCATAGACGACATTCTGATTTATTCACCTTCGGAGGAGGAGAACGCGGAACACTTGAGAGTGGTGTTTGAGTTTCTTAGAGCCCATAGGCTATATGCCAAGTTTGGGAAGTGTGAGTTCTGGCTAAGAGAGGTGAAGTTCTTAGGCCATGTAGTCTCCGGAGAAGGGGTGTCTGTTGATACATCCAAGATAGAGGCAGTGCAGGATTGGGCACAACTTAAGAGTGTTTTTGAGATCCGCAGTTTTCTGGGATTAGTTGGGTATTACCGTCAGTTTGTGAAGGATTTCTCTAGACTAGCTTCGCCATTGACTAGATTGACGTGGAAAGGGGTCAAGTTTGTATGGAGTCAGACTTGCGAAAAGTCGTTCCAAGAGTTAAAAGTTAGACTTACCACCGCTTCTGTGTTGATTATTCCGGAGAGAGGTTTGGGTTATGTTGTTTATTGTGATGTCTCAGGAGAGGGTTTGGGTTGTGTGTTAATGCAAGAGGGGAAAGTAGTGGCCTATGGCTCACGACAGTTGAAAATGCATGAGAAGAATTACCCTACACATGACCTAGAGTTAGCAGCTGTGATTTTTACCTTAAAGATTTGGAGGCACTACCTTTATGGTGAAAGGTTCGAGGTATTCTCGGATCATAAGAGTCTGAAATATCTGTTTACACAGAAAGACTTGAACTTGAGGCAGAGGAGGTGGATGGAGTTTATTGAGGATTACGACTTCGAGTTGCATTATCGTCAGGGGAAGGCCAATGTTGTGGCCGATGCCCTTAGCAGGAAATCCATTAGTGATGTAGCTTGTATAGCCATCCGGGAGTGGGAGATGTTGGGTGCTATTGGCAAGTTTGATTTGCTTCTAGGCGAATCCATTGAGGCTGCGGCCTTGTTTTCTGTTGTTGCGCAGCCTACACTTGTGAGTCGAGTGTTGGAGGCACATAGAGGTGACCTTGAGGTGGAATCCCTCCGAGAAAGATCTCCAGTGGGAAATTTGAGAAGGGTTTGACTGTGTATCTCGACCTGAGTGTGAGATACCGAGATCGTCTGTTTGTACCGGAGTCTTGCCGAGAGGAGGTACTCCAAGAGTTTCAACATTCACGCCTTGCGGTGCATCCGGGAGGCAATAAGATGTATCGTGATTTGGGTCGCCAGTTTTGGTGGAGGGGTATGAAGAGAGATGCAGCAGTTTTTGTGACCAAGTGCCTTACTTGTTAGCAAGTGAAGGCCGAACATCAGAGGCCAGCGGGTTTGTTACAACCCTTGCCTATTGCCGAGTGAAAGTGGGAGCATGTCACTATGGACTTCGTTGTAGGTCTTCCAAGGACTCAGCGGGGTAGTGATGCTATTTGGGTGGTTGTAGACGGGTTGACTAAGTCGGCGCACTTTATTCTGATGCGTGTGAGAGATTCGGTAGATCATCTTGCCGACTAATATATTCGGGACATAGTAAGGTTGCACGGGGTCCTAGTGTCGATAGTCTCAGATAGAGATCCATGTTTTACTGCCAGGTTGTGGTAGAGTTTGCAGAGTGCCTTGGGCACCAGGTTGACCTTTAGCACGGCTTATCATCCTCAGACTGACGGGCAGTCCGAGCGTACTATTCAAATCCTTGAGGATATGCTTCGAGGTTGTGTCCTTGACTTTAGTGGGTCTTGGCAGAGGCATTTGCCCTTAGTGGAGTTTGCCTATAACAACAATTTTTAGTCGAGTATCGGTATGGCACCGTTTAAGGCCTTGTATGGCCGACCTTGTAGGTCTTCGGTTTGTTACGCCGAGGTGGGTGATGCACCTTTGTTGGGCTCAGAGTTGGTGAGGGAAACAACGGAGAAAGTTGAGCTTATCCGTAGGAGGCTTGTTACAGCCTAGAGTCGCCAAAAGTGTTATGCCGACCATAGGAGGAGGCCTTTGGTATTTGAGGTGGGTGATCATGTTTTTCTGAAAATATCACGTAGGTGGGGTTTAATGAGGTTTGGGAAGGGTGGGAAGTTATCCCCTCGGTTTATTGGTCCTTTTGAGAATCTTGAGAGGATTGGGGAGGTTGCATACCGTTTAGCTTTGCCACTGTAGTTGTCCATAGTACATGACGTGTTTCATGTTAGTATGCTTCGGAAGTATGAGCCAGATCCATCGCATGTATTGGATTGGACCGACTTAAAGGTTGATGAGGATATCTTGTATGAGGAGAGACCAGTGCGGGTCTTGGATAGGCGGGATCAAGTCTTGCAAGGCCAGACCATCCCATTGGTGAAAGTTTTGTGGAAACATCACAAGGTTGAGGAAGCCACTTGGGAACATGAGTTGGATGTCCCGGAGAAATATCTGGACTTATTTGTTATTGTTTAACCGTGTCTTGGAAATTTTGTTGTATTGATAAACTTTAAGAGCATCGAATATGTCTTAAGTTGTGAAACATTGTTTATATTATGAGTTTATGGAAGTATTGTAATGGTTGGGTATACCATGGGAATGGAAGTTTATTTTAATATTGCATATGTTAACTCTGTTTTAGGAATGCAAATATATTGTTGGCATTGATTATATAATTGAATTGCGAATATGTGTTGAAATTGGTAAATTTCATAGAAAAGCATGTTGTTAATACATATTGAATTATATTGTAAGCTGTCTCTTAAATGGAGATGAGATGACCGGTACTGGGTCAGGTTGTAAAATGTTGGTTGGTAACATTGTTGAAAATTGAGAAAAACTTATTTTTGAAAACTTGTGCTTAATTTCGGGGAAGAAATTCCTTAAAGGGGGAGGTTATAGCGATCCCGGTTCTTCCTCCTTTGGTTATTGTATCCGGACTTGGTTCCATGGATGTCGATTGTGGTTTATATCTTGTTTCCATCCTTCAATACTTTGTAATTGAGTTATAGGATGTTTTGGGCAGGTTTGTTACAAGTTGGGTGTGATTGGGAGCAAATGGTTGCTGCCCAGAATTTTGGTTCTTCGCTCGAGCGAGACTTTTGTCGCTCGAGCGAGCTCTGTGTTTTAGATCCTTCGCTTGAGCCAGGGTTCCTTCGTTCGAGCGAGAGTTGAGTTTTATATCTGGTGGCTCGAGCGAGAAGTCCTTCGCTCGAGCTTGCGTCTGTGTCTGATTCTGGACCTGAGCTAAGTTTCTAGGCTCGAGCGAGCTTTCCTTCGCTCGAGCGAGCAAGCTGTATGTTTTGGATTTCTTCGCTCGAGCGAGCATTCTGTCGCTCGAGCGTGCTTCTGGGCTACAGACCTGAAGCTTCGAATTGTTGGCTCGAGCGACGCTTTCTACGCTCAAGCGAGTATTCCTTGTCTCTGGTCGCTCGAGCGACCAATCCTTCGCTCGAGCGAGCCTGTGTTACATCAGTAGGCAGTAGCGGGATTACACTTCATTTTTTCATCTCCTCTTTTGTATAGACCCTAGATCCGGCTACCCCTCTCTCTACACTTACCTTCTCTCTAGGGATTAATCTGCTATTAGTGTATTTCTACCCTAAGTTCTTTGCAAGAAAGATAGAGGGTGACTTGGGCTTCCTTTTAATCTGAAAAATCTTGGATTTGGAGCACTTTGGGTTTTGGTCATTGTAGACACCCCATTTTTGACCGTCCTCAAGACTTGGACGTCACCGCTTGGACACTCGGTGATTATCCATGTTTGTGTTCGTTTGGAGTTCCCGGAGGCCTCGGCTCACGTGCCTTGCCTCAGGATCTCCGAACTCGATCGTTTAGTGTCTGGC
>NW_021028619.1:1340428-1412435 GCF_004153795.1 Camellia sinensis
CTTTGTATTTAGGCTTAGGGTATTACTAGTTGTGCATGTGTAGCTTGCCATCTTTGCATTGTTTTGGACTGTGTACTATATCCTACATGCTATTTCAGTCCCATTTCCATGCTTGTTTGATTGCCTTGCATGTCTCTTTAATGCTTTGAAAGCATGTGTTGCAATGCTCCATGTTTTGGCCATGGTGTATGCCTTTGTATTTGGGCCATTTAGATGCCATCTAAAGAGTCCTTTAGCCTTGTTTTAACGTGCTATAAACTTGTTTTTGGTCGCTTAATGCATGCCTTGCTTGGTCTTGTCAAGTGTAGCTCAATGCCACTTTGGTTTACTTTGAGCACTTAGGCCATTTGTTGCATGCTTGACTTGATTTATAACTTGATTTGGCATCATTTTATAGCATGATTTTAGGGCTCATGTTTCATGATAATTGTCCATGTTTCCTCCTTTCAAGTGTGCTTGAATGTTGTTTGATTTGTGCTTAAGTGTTGGCCCTTATGTGCATGTGTGTGTGCATGCCATTTGACCTTCATTTTATAGCACTATGGCCACTGTTTTGGGCCTAACTAGAGCTGCCTAATTCATGTTTAAGACCATCCTTAGCTTATTTGTATGCCTACCTTGCATGTTTGCTTGTGTCGGCATGTTGCATCCTTAGCTCGTATGCCTAAGTTGCATTGCATCTTGCATGCATCACCTTGCCTCTTGAGATGAGTATGATAGAGGTTAGGCCTCCTTGTGTGTTTATTTGGTTTGCATGCATTTTGAAATTGAAGTTGCACACTTGATTCTTTGGGCCATCATGCATGGAAATGCGTGATTGGTGGTCCGAGAATCGGGGCACATCCTCTTTTGAGTCATTAACATGATAAGGAATGTGATTGGTGCATAACATGCTTTGAATTGTGCTACCATGCTTTGCCTTGCCCTCTGTTGCTGTGAGTTGCAGGTTCTGCAGGAATACTTTGCCGACCGGCAGTGAAATATGCCGACCGGCACCATTTTCTCTGCCGACAGATCCAATTTTGTGCCGATGGCCATACCACACTGCCGGTGGCAATTTCAATCAGCCGGTGGTGATCCTCTCTGTCCAAGGGATCAGTCCTGAGGCTTTGACAGCCTCCAGAGGAGGAAAGGAAGGAAAACAGAGGCAGCCCATGCATGGTGGCGCGCTTCGAGGCTTTTGCTGTTTTTCTTTAGATTAATTAATTTTGGTTAGTAGATAATTAATTTGTTAAAATATTCTAATTAGCTTGGCGTAGTTTTAATTGATTTGTATTATTTATATCTCGGAGTCCCGTCCGGAGCGAGGGCAAATCTTGTAATAAGTGTGTGATGGGATGGGTGATGTTATGTCTTCCAACCTCACTTCTTTTTCCCTTTACTGTACCCGCTTTTAATGGTCTCAGTAGGAGGGGCACGTTTAACTGTTAGCATAACCTTTATGCTTATGCAGGGTGGTGTGCAGTGCCATGCATTCGTTTACATGCAATTGGGCCAGCTGCGTACTCATGCTAACTGCATATGTATTTCAAATTCCAAACTGAATCAGTGATAATTGTGCTTTTCACAAATGACATTCTAGGTAGCCGAGCCTATCTTAGCAACATTTTGTAGGCGATGGCATTAGGCACTTACATGACTGGATCATGCATGTTCGCTAACACAGTTTCTGTTGTTTTGGCTATGGAGTACTATGTAAGTATTTTAATGCTTTTAGTCACGTCGGCATGTGTGTGAATGCTACCATACGGCATGCTTAACATGTGGGCTAGATGCTTATGTGATTAAACTGTTTCGAATAGCCTGTCGGGTGGAAGGTTTGGATTGTTTGAGTTGGGAAAGAAACTCGTTGAAATCGTATTTTAGCCTACTTGCCGAGTAGAAATTCCAAAGCATTTTCAAAAACCGAACGGAGTATGCAATGTTTTATTTCCAAATTAGGGCAATCTAGTCTATATCTTGTTTGCGTGCGCATCACATAGTAATTTCTAGCTTAATAATGGTTAAGACACGTAAAGTTTTCAAAAACGGTATCACGGTTAGTAGAGGCCGGTCTTCGGACCGGGCGAAAGGGGTGCTTCATAGCTGACCTTCCTCGTCCAGTTACCAAGCCTCACCGGGCAGGAGACACATCCGGTGATGCGGACATGTGCCCTTACGGCCACCAGAGTCAGGGTTTCCCCTAAAATTCACTCACATTTAAATAGGTATTTTAGGGTGGCGACTCTGTATCTGGCAAAGCAGTCCATGTTTGGCACTACTTTTTCAAAAATCTGTTTCTCAAAACGATTTGCCAGATTTGGACTCTTTGGTTCAGATTAAGAACCGTGACACAAATCGAGTCCGAACTGTAGCACGAGGCCCCCCCCTACGCGGGCGCTGTTACAGTCATCATCTCCATTTGAGCTCTTCATTTGGAGGTAGGGACACCCTACTCCATCTTATGAGTTTTGATGTAAACTTTGCTCATTTTGATTAGTTGGTATTGTTGGGTAATATTGAGAAACCTTAGGGTTTATTGTGTAATTTATGAAAGAGGGGTTTTTAAATATTAAAACCCATGTGTATGTGAGACATTGGAAAACGAAATTATTATTGTTAAATTGGTGAAATCAGACCTTGGGGTTGATATTGAGAAAAGGGGGAAAATGCCCTAATTATTGAAATAAATTAATTAGTATAATTAATTTGGACAAATATAAAATTGAGCTGAAAGCCATGAAATTGGGAAATTACGAGAATGAATGGTATAGTTGGATTAATTTATCACTCACCTAGGTAAATGTTGATATTATATTTGTATAATACATTTATGTTCTGTTTAGAAATAACTGCTTTGAGCTATCGGTGGATGATAGTCTTGATTGTTGTAGACACTGTATGTTGATTCGGGAAAGCTGAAACTAATCACATTGAATGTGTCATTGAATATGACAGTTGGAATACTGCATCAAATATGTGTATTGGGTGATCCTTGTATATGATAATTGTTTATATACTTGGAATATGTGTATTGTGTAGGAGGAGATAGGGGATGTACTCCATGGTTTGAGGGAAGATAAGGGATAGACTCTCAAACCTGTTTGGGAGGAGATAGGGGATGGACTCCATTAATACAACAAATATGTGTATTAAATTGAAGTATTGATACAGCAAATCTGTGTATCATTTGCTAAATATGGAAGTGTTTTAATATGATAATGACGCATCAAATATGTGTGTGTATTGTGAAATGTGGAAGTGTTGGTATATGAGTTATAGTCTCATTGAATTGTTCGGCCAGGTTCTAAGTCATGTATATGAAATGATTTGGATAAATAAAAGGAAAGTGGAATGTAACATGGACATGATCACCATGGAACTGTATTGTGATATATGTATTGGTTTACTAGTGTTAACCATCTATCAAATGCTAAATGTTTTAGTTATCTCTCATACTTGGTTTAGTATACCTCTACTGGGCTTTGGCTCACCCTATATGGGATATTATTTTCAGGTTCAGGTGATATGCCACCTCCAAAGACTTAGCTTGAGAGGTTCTGTGAGTTGAAGACTCCTTGTGTTGCTTTTTTATTTTGGTATTACATGTAAATTCAAGCCAAGAGCTTAATATGTAATTGAGTTAGCACTCTTTTTTTGTAACCAAGTGTTGGCTTGGAAAGTTGTAAGCCCATAGGGCATTTACTTTTGTTGTCAACATGTAATATCTTTTTGTAAGAATACTCTGATGAATGGAAATTTCGCTTTATTCTCATATGTCTATGAATATCTTGAATGTTGGGTTTTTTTTTTTATATTTTGAGGGCGTTACACAATCATATTCTTAACTAAAAAAAAAAAACCAAATCAGGTAAAACTTGACCTATGTCTCTTTTTTTTCTTATTTCCCAAATCTAAACTCTCTCTCTCTCTCTCTCTCTCTCTCTCTCTCTCTCTCAAAATCTGTCTCTTCCTCGACTCTCTCGCTCGATTCTCACTTTGATGAAGGTTTGAAGATTTTGATCGATTGCTGATGAAGATTTCAATCTGTTGTTGATGAAGATTTCGATCGATTCATAATCGGTAAGCCTAAACACAATTTTTTTTTAAATTTATTTTTCGATTTAGTGTTTGTGTTTTCATTCTTCGAACTATTTTTGATTTTGTGAATCACATGGAGATGTAGAACTATTTGATACTCCAAACTCTGTATTTTGCTCAAATTGATAGAATTTTGCATGTCCGATTGATTCTAAGTGATGTCATGTACAACTCGCATATCACATATATGCATATGCATATGTATTTATGTGTTTATGTGTTCATATGTACAAAATTTAAAACTGAATCGATATTTTATTTCTTTACTGTTGCCTTCGGAGATTCAAATTAAGAAATTCAAAGTCGAATGAAGGTTTTAAATGTGTTCTCTAAATTTAATTTAAAATTTTAAAAAACTGAGAAGAGGAGAAGGAACTGATAAAGAATTATTGATTTAAACTTAACATCCTCGATTTTTTGTAAAGGTTGATCTGTTAGAGAAGTTTTATGTGGAGCTCTGTATGCATGAGTTTTGAATTTTTGTATATAGCTCTTCTTTTTGGCCATGAGAATGCAATTTTTGGTTTGGTAGCCTAATTTCTTCTTGTCCTCTATTCTTTTTTTATTTACTTATTTATTATTATTTTGCAAATTTCTTTCATTATTTTAAGCTAATTTTTTTTTATTTTCTCAAATTTTTATAAGCTTATAAATGTCTAATTTATATTCGTTATTGATCCACCTAAACTGCTTTTGGGCTATTCAGACAATTATAATTAAATAAAAACTCAAAATCACTATCTCTGGATTGCAGCTCGCTTTGAAATCCATCGATACTGAGCAGTTTTGGAGGTAATTCTGATTTTGACAATGTAGTTTTTTTTATTTTATTTTATATTGGAATGTATAAATTGGACTGGACTTTGTGAATTAGAATTATTAAACAATGAAGTTGGGTTGAATTTTAGGTACTAGCCATCCTATAATGTTTCTCCCGGAAGGGATTAACTGTGGTTCAAAGAGAAGATGGTTTTGGTGGTGACGGTGCGATTCTTCAGTGCATGAAATGGGGATTCATCCCAAGTTTCACTAAGAAAACTGATAAACCTGATCACTACAAGATTGTATAGTTGTGCTTCCTTCTTAGCATCTCTTGACTTCACATCAGTCTATGAAGCACAGACACGTGATATGACATGGACACGAGACACGGACACGTGGACACGCAAATTTTTAAAAAATGGAGGACACGACACTCTGGGGACACATTGAATATATATAATTAATTTTATTTATTATATGTCATAAAATTATAGAAAAAAATCATTAAAAGGTAATAAAATATACAAAATAACACTATTAAAATTATAATAAAATTAATAAACATACATTATTAAAATTAACAAAACTAATTCAAATAATATATATATATATATATATATATATATACTCAAATAATAGAAAAGAAAACATAAAATCAGAACATAAAAGAAAAATAAAAGAAAATAAAAAATCAAATCAAATCAAATCAAAATATAAAACAAAAAATAAAACCAAACAAAGGCTGAGAGAGAGAGAGATAGCGACTGAGGGAAAGAAGATCAGACAGAGGTTGAGAGAGAGAGAGAGAGACAGTGACTAAGGGAAAGAAGAAGAATGAATGAAGATCGAAGAAGAAGAAGAACAGTGTGTACCTTAACGAGCGACGACGAGACACGAGTGACGACTGACAAGGAGCGACGACCGACGAGGAACGAAGACGAACAACGAACGATGAACTGACTAGGTCCTCTCTTTCTCTCCCTTTCTCTTATATTCTCCCTTTCTATTCTATTGTAATCGATTAGGGCAGATATTGCTCTATTTTTACTTATTTACAAATCGACCCCAAAAAAGTTTGGTAAATTGTGAAATTACCCATGAACGTGTCCCAAAAGTGTCTATAACATGTCCGGAACGTGTCCGGATGTAAAAAAAAATTTAAAAAAAAATGGGATATTCTTTGTTGCGTGTCAGACACGTGTTCACTGCATATCCGACGCGTGTCCGTGTCCGACACTAGTACGGAGCCCTCGGAGAGGTGTCCGTGCTTCATAAACATGAGTAGTTAGTTATGTTTGATTTTGAATGTCTCGACAATTACTATCCGAGGGATGTAGCCGAGTGATTACGGGCTTACTCTAATCCAATGTAATTTGGTGAGTCTTTGGAGTGATGCTGGGCTGGGACTAATCCCTATTAAACTTGGCCAATGGCTCCTTATCACTATGTTCTCGATGGGGTTGTCCATCTTGAGAGTGGGTCCATAACCCTTGTCACATAGAAATAAAAAAAAAAAAACCCCAACAAATGTTTGTGCTATTTGAAAGTTAAATGGTTCATTTTTATTGTGTTTATTGCTGATTTTATGATTGGCATTGATTATAACTTTTTGTTAGCATTTTTGGAATGCTTATGTTGTATATCTAACTGTTTGTTTTACCTCTGTAATTATGTTATGTTTGGTTTGTTGGGGATCTACAAAATTGAGGTTGAATTGAATTGAGAGCTCTAATTTTTTTTTCAACCATATACCACGTAGAAGAACTTATTTTGTAATTAAGTGGTAATTCTTGGCTAGCTTGTGATTGTTGGAACATTCATGAGAATGAAAAAGTTGGTCAATAGATCATCTTATGGTTTCTTTATAAGCTCAATAGGGCTTCATCAACTTATTGAGAGTCCTATTTGCCATCTTAATTATAACCCCACCCCGGAGTTACATTAGGCTTATTACTTATATTGTTATTTCCTTTTTTGTTTTCATCTCCTTCCCATATGTTCAGGATGTAATAGCTCCAAGTGATTTGCTTTGCATAACATTTAAGCTTGAAGGTCTAAACTATTTGACTGTTTAAAATGAACCTCATAGGTGTTTATTGCTCAAGTAAAGATAATTTGAGTGTTTTTAGGCTCATAAATTATCTTATTTAAAATCACATATTGTTGGCCATATAAATATGCCATTGTGTACCTAAAGTTGACTGTAATGTCATGCAGTTCAGTATCTCTATTCTATGTTATGTATTGCAATTCGATGCTCGCTCCGAGTCAATATGTGAAAAAGCTACAGGTTATAGCGATCCCGGTTTCCCTTCCTTAAATCGTTGTATTCGGACTTAGGTTCCGTGGAGTCGGTTGTGTATATATCTTGTTTAGATCCTTTACTCCTTGCATTCGAGTCTTGGGTTGTGTTGAGCAGGTTTGAAACAGGTTGGTTGAATTTGGAAACCAAGAGTAGTTGCCCAGATTATGGCCTTCACGCTCGAACGGGGATTTTGACGCTCGAGCGGGCCCTTCGTTGTTGTTTGTCCGCTCGAGCGGGGGTTTCGGCCCTCGAGCGTATTTTTCCATCTTCCAATATCTCCTCTGCAGTGTTATACGCTCGAGCGGGGGTTTTGACGCTCGAGCGGGGTTGTTGTGAGTGACGCTCGAGCGGGAGGGTTTACGCTCAAGCGGAGACCTGGTTCAGTAAAAGTTCTAGAAGTATGTATCTGCCACTCGAGCGGGATTGTTGACGCTCGAGCGGGAGTCTGTGAGTGACGCTCGAGCGGGGGTTTGGACGCTCGAGCGGGGCGACTGGGTTAAAGCTCCGTGTTTTGACTTTTTAAATCACTTTTTCCACTTCTCTTCTCTCTCTTACTTTTCCAAAAACACCATTGTTGAGCTTTTCACTCTAGAGCTCTACCTTCTCTCTAGGTATTGATCTAGTATGAGTGATTTCCTCACCTTTGGTCTTTACAAAAAAGTTGTTGATCGTCAAGGGCTATCTTTTGATCCGAAAAATTCGTGGTTTGGAGCATTTTCGCTTTCTTCACCTTCTTGGTTGGGAGTCATCTTTTGAGGTAGGGATAACCTACTCCTCACTATGGATTTTGTCTATTGATTTTAGTATTTTGAGATGTTGGGGTTGGTTTGGTAATTTTGTGAAAGTTTGGGGCTTTTGTGTAAATTTTCAAAAGTTGAGGTTTTAGCTATATAAAACCTAGATGCATGTTTGGCATGGAAAAGTGAGATTAATGTTAAAAACATTAATGGAAATGGAACCTAAGGGTTGTAATGTTAATTATGGAAAATGCCCTAATTACATTGGTTAATTAATTCGCATGATTAATTATGAGAAATGAGGAATTGATTTGGAAAGGTATGGAATTAAAGGGTGTAGTTGGACTATTTATCACTCACCTGGTTGAAATGTTGATTATATATCCATTGTTGCATTTATTTTCGGTATAGAAATAACTGCTTTGGGCTATCGGTGGAGGATAGTCTTGATTGTTGTAGACAATGCATGATGATTAGGCAAACTGAAACTAATCACTGGAATGTGTCATTGAGTATGACGGTTGAAAGCATACATTAAATTTGTGTGTTGTGTGATGATGTGTATAATTATTGTTTATATGCATTGTGTCGTGTGGGAGGAGATAGGTGATGTACTCCACGGTTTAGGGGATGATAGGGGATGGACCTCTAAACCGGATATTGTTGGGAGAAGATAGGGAATGGACTCCATAGATAGAGCTCATATGCTTATCTAGTAATGTGTTGACATAGCTCATATGCTTGTCTTTGGAGGTGTGATAGTGCTCTTATGCATATCTATGGAAGTGATGATATAGCTTGTATGCTTATCTGTTGGTGTGTGATATAGATAGTATGCTTATCTATTATGAAATGGGAAAGCGTTTAATATGAGTTACTTCTCATATTAAGTTGTTTGGCCAAGTTCTGAGCCATGGTTATATCTTGAGAATTGAAAGAATTGGGGAAAATGGATGTGTAGAATGGACTTGTTTATGTCATGAACCGTAAAATGTGATAGGAGAAAGTTCAGTGTTGGGCCATCTAATCAACTGCTAATCTTTAGTCAGTATATGGGGTTTATGTATTTCTACTGGGTTGGCTCACCTATATGGAATATCATTAATTACAGGTACAGTTAGCATGCCACCTCCAAGGGATAAGCTTGGGAGGCGTAGAAGCGGAGCATAGACTTTGTGTCTTAGATTTCTTGTTAATGATGTATTGCAAGCATAATGTTATATTAGCTCAACTCCTTTTAGACTTTTGAGCTTTTTACTTTTGTTGTAACCAAGTGTAACTTGGAAGCTGGTAAGCCCATTAGGGCATTTGCTTTTGTTCGTTAAACACTTGAATACTTTTTGTAATGAGAATCTGATGAATAGAAGAATGTGGACTTTACATATACAAGCATATCGTTATTATGATGGTTTAATGTTATTATTTGGGGTGTTGACAACTTTTGTTATCAGAGCGTACTGGGTTCGAATACTTTGGGTACGTGGGAAGTGATTAGTATCACAATGGGTTTGTCTCGCTTGATAAAGACTTAGATGTAGTGTCATATGCTTATGTGCTTAATTGATAACATGCTTATGTGACTATGTGGGTATGGGATTTAGTTTCTAGGATGTTGATTGGATCCTTGGGTTTCTGTGAGTCTTGTTGGAAAGGCACTTGATCAATGCCGTTTCTAACCGGAACTCTAGTAACGCCTCGGGACTATCATTATCCGGAAATGAAATTCATAAGTGCTTATATATTTACGTGCTTACGTGGAGTGAATTACAGTTGTCCATGCATTAGGACGTGAGTGTTTAGTTTTGGCACATTTGTGAATGTGCTAACGTTCTGTATTACCTTTATTAGGATGTCAGGACGAGGAAGAGGTGCTAGGCGTGGTAGGCCTACGGGGCAGGAAGTACCTTTACCGGATGATATTCCGGCAGTGCAGGAGGGAGTTGGCCAGGCCAATGTGGCTGAGCCAGCGGGTCAGCAGGCTGTGAGTGCCTTGGCCCGAGAGATAGCAGGAGCTTTGGGTATTCTCAGAGCAGGGAATCAGGCAGCTGAGGTAGGACCTTCTTTCTTGAAGAGGGAGTTCTTCCGGTCTAATCCGGACGAGTTTGTTGGAGATCCGAAGGAACCACTGAAGGCTGACGAGTGGTTAGAACAAATGAGTAAGACGTTTGAGATGCTTGGCATCAAGGACGGAGCATTGAAAGTGACCTTGGCATCCTTCCAGCTGAAGGGAGATGCGGGTCAATGGTGGAAGTACGAGAAGGCTCGTGTTGGTGGTACATGGGAGGCGTTTGTGAATGCTTTCCAGGGGAGGTTCTTATCTGCAGTGGCTAGGGAGAAGCTGAGGGATCAGTTTAGTCGGCTTAATCAGCAGGGTATGTCTGTGGCAGAGTTTGAGGCTACTTTTACTAGTTTGTCTAGTTTTGCACCTAAGTTGGTGGCGTCCGAAGAACGCCGTTGCTATAAGTTTGTGCGGAAGTTGAGGCGTGGCCTCAAGTTGAGGGTTGGTGGTTCTTACATTCGAGAATATAGACATTCAGTGGATGCTGCAGCTCATATGGAGCTTATGATGCAGGAGGAGGACGAGGAGAAACATAGAGGCTCCAAGAGGGGCCAGGAGGGTCAGGGTGATGGCAGGAGGCAGAGGGGTTACAACCCCCAGCAGTCTCAGGGTGGAGTTGCTAGATCGACCTTTCCGGTGCCGAGTGCAGGCTCGAGGAGAGGTAATCAGGGATGTTTGACTTGCTACACCTGTGGCCAGCTGGGTCACAAGTCTTCGGTTTGCCCGCAGAAGAGCGGAGGTCAGAGAGCTGCTTCTTCTTCAGCTAGACCCCAGAGTCAGAGTTTGGGCAGGGGGCAGCCCTTATCTTGCTATCAGTGTGGGCAGCCTGGGCACCTGAAGAGGTTTTGCCCACAGTTAAGTACCACTTCAGGAGCGTCTGGTTCTAGACAAACGCAGGGATTTCAGCCAGCTCAGTCTGTGCAGGCCTTGAGGGCCAATCCGAGAGCTTCGTCGTCCCAGTCAGTCCAGCAGTCGTATGCTCCAAGGGGTGAGCAAGTAGATCAGGGTCCTACGGGGCGCGTGTATGCTGTTACCGCGCAGGACCTAGTACCGACTCCATCAGTGGTGAGAGGTACCTTTTTGTTTTGCAACTCGGTTGCTAATGTGTTGATTGATACGGGTGTATCTCATTCTTTTGTATCTGTTGCATTTGCATCTGTTTTGGAGTTGGAGTTAGCACAGTTAGCATCTCCTATATGTGTAGTGTCACCACTTGGGGGTGAATTGATTTTGAAACAAGGTGTTAGGGGTTGTGATATAGAGGTTGATTATCATAGAATTCCATTTTCCTTTGTCGTTATGCCTATCAGAGGTTTCGATGTTATTTTGGGTATGGACTGGTTATCGTCATACCGGGCAGTTATTGATTGTTACCGCCAGAGGGTCACTTGTTGTACTGTGAGCGGAGAGTATTTTCATTTTCTGGGGGACCGGGTTGGTGATGTGTTGCCACCGGGGTATGTTCCACGAGGACGGAGTGAGCTTAGTGGTCTACTTGCTAACCTTTCGATTAATGAGGATGATGAGACTCAGATTGTGTTGCCAAGGGTGGTTTATGAGTACTCAGACGTCTTTCCCGAGGATCTTGTTGGTTTGCCACCGCATCGAGAGATTGAGTTCTCTATTGACCTGACGCCGATTTCTATGGCACCTTATCTTTTTGCCCCAGCCGAGTTGAGTGAGTTGAAGATTCAGCTCCAGGAGTTGCTAGATAAGGGTTTTGTTCGCCCTAGTGTTTCACCGTGGGGAGCACCGGCCCTCTTTGCTAAAAAGAAAGATGGGGCCTTGAGATTGTGTATTGACTACCGGAAGTTGAATCGGGCTATGGTCAAGAATAAGTATTCTATGCCCCGTATAGATGATTTGTTTGACCAGTTGAAGGGTTCCCGTTGTTTCTCTAAGATAGACTGGAGATTGGGTTACCACCAGTTGAGGGTCAGGGAGGAGGATATTCCGAAGACGGCATTCTGTACGCGGTATGGCCATTATGAGTTTCTGGTGATGCCATTTGGGCTTACCAACGCACCGGCAGTCTTTATGGACTTGATGAACCGGATCTTTCCGGGAATTCTTGGATCGTTTTGTAGTCGTTTTCGTGGACGACATCCTGATTTATTCACCTTCAAAGGAGGAGCACGAGGCACACTTGAGAGTGGTGCTTGAGTTACTTAGAGCCCATAGGCTGTACGCCAAGTTTGGGAAGTGTGAGTTCTGGCTAGGAGAAGTCAAGTTCTTAGGCCATGTGGTTTCCAAGGAAGGGGTGTCTGTTGATACATCCAAGATTGAGGCAGTGCAGGATTGGGCACAGCCTAAGAGTGTGTTTGAGATCCGTAGTTTTCTGGGATTAGCTGGATACTACCGCTGGTTTGTGAAGGATTTCTCCAGGTTAGCTTCGCCATTGACTAGACTGACTCGGAAGGGAGTCAAATTTGTGTGGAGTGAGACTTGTGAAAAGTTGTTCCAAGAGTTGAAGGTTAGATTGACCACCACTCCGGTTTTGATCATTCCGGAGAGAGGGTTGGGTTATGCGGTTTATTGTGATGCCTCACGAGAGGGTTTGGGTTGTGTGTTGATGCAAGGGGGGAAAGTGGTAGCTTATGGCTCACGGCAGTTGAAAATTCACTAGAAGAATTACCCTACACACGACTTAGAGTTAGCAGCCGTGATTTTTGCCTTAAAGATTTGGAGGCATTACCTTTACGGTGAGAGGTTTGAGGTGTTCTCGGATCATAAAAGTTTGAAGTACCTGTTTACACAGAGAGACTTGAATTTGAGGCAGAGAAGGTGGATGGAGTTCATTGAGGATTATGACTTTGAGTTGCACTATCACCCGGGAAAGGCCAATGCTGTGGCCGATGCCCTTAGTAGGAAATCCATTAGTGATGTAGCTTGTATAGCCATCCGGGAATGGGAAATGTTGGGTGCACTGGGTGAGTTTGATTTACTTCTGGGCGAATCTGTTGAGGCTGCGGTGTAGTTGCGCAGCCTACACTAGTGACACGAGTGTTAAAGGCACAGAGAGGTGACCTTGAGGCAGAATCCCTCCGAGAGAAGATCTCCAGTGGGAAGGCTGAGAAGGGTTTGACGGTGTATCCCGACCTGAGTGTGAGATACCGAGACCGTTTGTTTGTACCGGAGCATTACATAATTTCCTTTTCTCCTCTAGAAACGAAGATGCTAATATGAAGCTTATTGATTTTGGCCTTTCTAATTTCATTAGACTAGATAATTGCATCCGGGAGGTACTAAGATGTATCAGGATTTGGGTCGCCAGTTTTGGTGGCGGGGTATGAAAAGAGATGTGGCTGTTTTCGTATCGAAGTGCCTTACTTGCCAGCAAGTGAAAGCCGAGCATAGAGGCCAGCGGGTTTGTTGCAACCCTTGCCTATTGCCGAGTGGAAGTGGGAGCATGTCACTATGGACTTCGTTGTAGGTCTTCCGAGGACTCAGCGGGGTAGTGATGCTATCTGGGTGGTTGTAGACCGGTTGACTAAGTCGGCGCACTTCATTCCTATGCGCGTGAGAGATTCGGTAGATCATCTTGCCGACTTGTATATTCAGGACATAGTGAGGTTGCACGGGGTCCCAGTGACGATCGTCTCAGATAGAGATCCTCGTCTTACTGCTAGGTTGTGGTAGAGTTTGCAGAGTGCCTTGGGTACTGAGTTGACCTTTAGTACGACTTATCATCCTCAGACTGACGGACAGTCCGAGCGTACCATTCAGATCCTTGAGGATATGCTTCGGGGGTGTATCCTTGACTTGAGCGGGACGTGGGAGAGCCACTTACCATTGGTGGAGTTTGCCTACAACAACGGCTTTCAGTCTAGTATCGGTATGGCACCGTTTGAGGCCTTGTATGGCCGGCCTTGTAGGTCTCTGGTTTGTTGGGCCGAGGTGGGTGATGCACCTTTGTTGGGTCCGGAGTTGGTTAGGGAGACGACGGAGAAAGTTGAGCTTATCCGTAGGAGGCTTGTTACAGCCCAGAGTCGCCAAAAGAGTTATGCCGACCGTAGAAGGAGGCCTTTGGCGTTTGAGATAGGTGATCATGTTTTCTTGAAAATATCACCTAGGCGAGGTTTGATGAGATTTGGGAAGAGTGGAAAGTTATCTCCTCGGTTTATCGGCCCCTTTGAGATCCTTGAGAGGATTGGGGAAGTTGCTTATCGTTTGGCTTTGCCACCGCAGTTCTCCGGAGTTCATGACGTGTTTCATGTTAGTATGCTTCGGAAGTATGAGCCGGATCCATCACATGTGTTAGATTGGACCGACTTAGAGGTAGATGAGGATGCTTCGTATGAGGAGAGACCGGTTCGGGTCTTGGATAGGCGGGATCAGGTCCTGCGTGGCAAGACCATTCCTTTGGTGAAAGTCTTGTGGAAACATCACGGAGTGGAGGAAGCCACTTGGGAACGTGAGTTGGAGGTCCGCGAGAAATATCCGGACTTGTTTATTGATGAGCAATCTTGTATTTAGATTTTGTAATGTTGTTGGACTTAAGAACTTATATATGTCTTAAGTTGTAAAACATTGGTAATGTTTTGGTTTAATAGAAGTATGTTGTAGAACTTACCTTGATATGAGAGTTGATTATGATATTGCATATGTTGGCTATATTGTAGAATTGGAGTTGTGTCATGTATATTGATTATGATATGAACTGTGAACCATGTATGTTGGAAATGGAAGAAAATTGCATGTTGATAATGCACTTGTAATATATGTTGTGATTTGCCTCTTAAAAGAGATGAGATGACCGGTAATGGGTCGGAATGTTGTATTATAATTGTTGGAATGTTGTTGGGAATGGGGAAAAACTTGTGTTTAAATTTCGGGGACGAAATTCTTTAAGGGCGGGAGGTTATAGCGATCCCGGTTTCCCTTCCTTAAATCGTTGTATTCGGACATAGGTTCCGTGGAGTCGGTTGTGTATATATCCTGTTTAGATCCTTTACTCCTTGCATTCGAGTCTTGGGTTGCGTTGGGCAGGTTTGAAACAGGTTGGTTGAATTTGGAAACCAAGAGTAGTTGCCCAGATTTTGGCCTTCACGCTCGAGCGGGGATTTTGACGCTCGAGCGGGCCCTTCGTTGTTGTTTGTCCGCTCGAGCGGGGGTTTCGGCGCTCGAGTGTATTTTTCCATCTTCCAGTATCTCCTCTGCAGTGTTGTACGCTCGAGCGGGGGTTTTGACGCTCGAGCGGGGTTATTGTGAGTGACGCTCGAGCGGGAGGGTTTACGCTCGAGCGGAGACCCGGTTCAGTAAAAGTTCTTAAAGTATGTATCCGCCGCGCGAGCAGGATTGTTGACACTCGAGCGAGAGTCTGTGAGTGACGCTCGAGCGGGGGTTTGGACGCTCGAGCAGGGCGACTGGGTTAAAGCTCCGTGTTTTGACTTTTTAAATCACTTTTTCCACTTCTCTTCTCTCTCTTACTTTTCCAAAAACACCATTGTTGAGCTGCTCACTCTAGAGCTCTACCTTCTCTCTAGGTATTGATCTAGTATGAGTGATTTCCTCACCTTTGGTCTTTACAAAATAGTTGTTGATCGTCGAGGGCTATCTTTTGATCCGAAAAATTCGTGGTTTGGAGCATTTTCGCTTTCTTCACCTTCTTGGTTGGGAGTCATCTTTTGAGGTAGGGATAACCTACTCCTCACTATAGATTTTGTCTTTAAATTTTAGTATTTTGAGATGTTGGGGTTGGTTTGGTAATTTTGTGAAAGTTTGGGGCTTTTGTGTAAATTTACAAAAGTTGGGGTTTTAGCTATATAAAACCTAGATGCATGTTTGGTATGGAAAAGTGAGATTAATGTTAAAAACATTAATGGAAATGGAACCTAAGGGTTGTAATGTTAATTATGGAAAATGCCCTAATTACATTGGTTAATTAATTTGCATGATTAATTATGAGAAATGAGGAATTGATTTGGAAAGGTATGGAATTAAAGGGTGTAGTTGGACTATTTATCACTCACCTGGTTGAAATGTTGATTATATATCCATTGTTGCATTTGTTTTCGGTATAGAAATAACTGCTTTGGGCTATCGGTGGAGGATAGTCTGGATTGTTGTAGACAATGCATGATGATTAGGCAAACTGAAACTAATCACTGGAATGTGTCATTGTGTATGACGTTTGAAAGCATACATTAAATTTGTGTGTTCTGTGATGATGTGTATAATTATTGTTTACATGCATTGTGTCGTGTGGGAGGAGATAGGTGATGTACTCCACGGTTTAGGGGATGATAGGGGATGGACCTCTAAACCGGATGTTGTTGGGAGAAGATAGGGGATGGACTCCATAGATAGAGCTCATATGCTTATCTAGTAATGTGTTGACATAGCTCATATGCTTGTCTTTGGAAGTGTGATAGTGCTCTTATGCATAGCTATGGAAGTGATGATACAGCTTGTATGCTTATCTGTTGGTGTGTGATATAGCTAGTATGCTTATCTATTATGAAATGGGAAAGCGTTTAATATGAGTTATTGTCTCATATAAGTTGTTTGGCCAGGTTCTGAGCCATGGTTATAAATTGAGAATTGAAAAGAATTGGAAAATGGATTGTAAGATGGACTTGTATGTCATGAAACCGTAAAATGTGATAGGGGAAAGTATCAGTGTTGGCCATCTATCAACTGCTAATCTTTTAGTCATTGTTCATATTTGGTTTAGTGTATTTCTACTGGGCTGTGGCTCACCCTATATGGGGATATCATTTTCAGGTACAGGTAGCATGCCACCTCCAAGGACGTAGCTTGGGAGGCTAGAGGCGGGCAGACTTTTGTTGTTTAGTTTCTTTGATGTATTACATGTATATTCAAGCCAAGGGCTTAATGTGTAAATGAGTTAGTACTCTTTTGTTGTAACCAAGTGTTAACTTGGAAAGCTGTAAGCCTTTAGGGCATTTGCTTTTGTCGTTAACATGTAATAATTTTTGGTAATGGAACTCTGATGAATAGATGAATGTGGAGCTGTTATATATCAATGCATGCCTATATTGATGGGTTTAATGTTATTATTTTGAGGGTGTTACAGGATCCACTATTAACTGTCAAAAAATCTTAAATGAACATGTAGCCTGGTTCATTTAAATAAACATGTAGTCAATATGTGAAAAAGCTTCATGATTGATGAGAATATGATCAAACAAACTGGTAACTCAGTTCCTCTGGATTTTACTCCTTCCTTCTCTTTTCTTTTTAATTGTTTTTATGGTTAATGATTTTGCTACTATTATTATTGTTACTTATTTATTAGAAGGTAGTTCTGCATGGAGAAACAATTATAATTTATTTTGGGGAAAATTTAGGAAACCCTGACTCGTTGCCTAAGGTCACGTGTCCGTCATCACCAAAGTTGCCTCGGCTCGGGAACTTGGGTACGATTGGGGAAGGTCAGCTATGAGCACCCCCGCTTGCCCAATCAAAGATCGGCCACTAATAAACATGATATTTTGTTTTTGAAAACACATGTGTTCTTATTCCGGTTATTTAGCTAGAATTACTATGTGATACGCACAACAAAATAAGTATAGACTAGATCGCCTAATTTGGAACAAAACTACTTGGAAGTAGGCTAAAATGCCAGATTTCAATGAATTGTTCCAATTCACGTAATCCAGCCTTCACCCCCAGGCATTCAGGAAGTTTGTATCAAATAAGCAAATAGCCTCATGGCAAGCATGCTTTCATGGCAACAATAACACACATGCAGTATGCTAAAGCATAAACACTTACAGTGTACTCCGAGCCAAAACAAAAACTAGTTAGTAATCAATGCATGATCCTAGTTCATGTTGAGATGTCTAATGCAACACATACAAGATGCAACTAGAAATAGGCTCGGCTATTCTAATATGGCATATGAGGTGCTAAATTTGATACATGTATTCAACTTGGAATTGAAATGCGATGTAGTTAGTATGATGCGCCGAGCCCGGTGCATGCAAGATAGATGAATGGATGCAAACATGCAGAGCATAAGGATGCCAATTGAAGAATGACCTAAAACTAACCAACAAAAGCAGGTAAGTAAAAGGGAGAAAGACGTGGGGTTGGAAGACATTCACACACGCACGCACGCACGCTTATTACAAAATTCGCCCACTCGACGGAGGGTCCAAATGAATAATACATGCCAACTGATTAACAAACTAACAAGCTAATTAATTATTACACAATTGAAAGAATAACTAGCTACAACTATTTATTATAGAATTTAATTAATTAACAAATTAATTAACTAACTACAAAGTTAACACCTAAAAGTAAGCTACTCCAGCTCTGCTTGAAAAAGGAGAGTATGCATGCTCACATTCGGTTCCTTGCCTCGAAACACCTTCTGGATGCTCTCTTTAGGCTCTGTCTGCAGGGTGTCCTTGAGAACTTGCTGCTGGAACTTACCAAAACATTGCTGGGGGAGTGCATCAGTGGCCTGCCGGCCATGGGGAGCCACTGCTGACCAAAAATGAAGGGGTGCCGGCCAAGAATGGTGCACTGCCGGCCATCTGCAAGACACTGCCGACCATTGATGTACTGGGACACCAAGCTATAGTAGAGCACAAAATAGAGGAAATGGAGGGTCTCCCAAGGGTATGTACGTACTATGCCACCCCATATTATCCCAAAACATCAAGGAGGAGGCATAGTCGGATCCATGACCATCAATCACGCATCTCGATGCATGATGGCCAAAGATCCAACTTGTGCAAATCAATATGAAATGAATGCACAAATAAACACATAAAGCCTAAAAACTCTATCATGGATAGTCAAGAGCATCAACGACCGACAATTGAGACACGTCTCATCACTCGAAGTATGAAACGTCCTCGTTTCTCATGCTCAGATTAACACTTAATCCAAACAACAATGCAAAACAAGCATGGCAAACATGCAATATGACTTAAGCATGCAAACATGCAATGCAATAATCCGAGTATGCAACAAGCACATAAGCATGATATGAGGTAACAACCTTGAATAACATGATAAAATGCAACATGAGCATACAAACATGCAAGGCATGTGTAGACGTCCCCGAACGTCCCGAGAGGGAATCCCGTTTTGTTCATTTTGGGCTCACTACAGTTCGGACTCAATGTGTCATGGTTTTGAATCTAATCTCACAAAGTGCAATGCAAGACCGATAAATTACCAAAGAGTCCAAATCCGGCAAATCGTTTTGAAAAACAGATTTTTGGAAAGAAGTGTCAAACATGGACTGCTTTGCCAGATACAGAGTGGCCACCTAAATATTTTATTTCGGGGGAATTTAGGAAACCCTGACTCGTTGCCTAAGGCCACGTGTCCGTCATCACCAAAGTTGCCTTGGCACGGGAACTTGGGTACGATTGGGGAAGGTCAGCTATGAGCACCCCCGCTTGCCCAATCAAAGATCAGCCACTACTAAACATGATATCTTGTTTTGAAAACATTATGTGCTCTTATTCCGGTTATTGGCCTAGAATTACTATGTGATGCACACAACACAAAAGTATAGACTAGATCGGCTAATTTGGAACAAAGCATTGCATATCCGTTTGTTTGGAAATGTTTTGAAGTTTGCTACTCGCGAGTAGGCTAAAACACGAATTTTAATGAATTGTTCCAATTCAAATAATCCAACCTTTACCCACAGGCATTCAGACAGTTATATCACATAACCACTTAGTCTCATGGCAAGCATGCTTTCATGTTAACATTCGCACGCATGCAAGATGCTAAAGCATAAATACTCACAGTGTACTCCGAGCCAAAACAAAGAGCATGTTAGTAACCAATGTATCATCCAAGTCTATGTTAAAATGGCTAATGCATCGCATACAAAATGCAACTAGAATAGGCTTGGCTAATCTAAGGATGGCATGTAAAATGCAACAACTCGATACACGTATTCAAGTTGGAATTGAAATACTATGCGGTTAGTATGATATGCCGAGCCCGGTGCATGCAATACAGATGAATGATGCAAACATGCATAGCATAAGGATGCTAATTAAAATGTGCCCTAGAACTAACCATCGTAAACGGTTAAGTAAAAGGGAGAAAGAAGTGGGGTTAGAAGACATGCATCACACACACGCACGCTTATTACAAAATTCGTCCTCTCGGCGGAGGGTCCGAAAGAATAATATAGGCCAAATAAATAATCAACTATCCTAGATAATTAGATATTACAAAACCACTTAACTAATTAACAAATTAATTAAGCTATGAAACCAGTAAAATAGCCTTGGGAAGAGGGATGCATGCGCGCTCGGATGGCTTCACTCAAAAATCCACTGCCATGCTCACACTGCCTCTGTTTACATTGCTCTGCACCTCTGGAAACTTCACAAGTATCAAGGATGCTTCTGAATCATCTTGGGGACCCTCTGAGAGTCCATCAGCCAAGAGGTATGGCCACCGGCCATGGGGAATTGGTCATCGACCAAAAATGATGACATCGGCCATCCATGGTTAGTCGGCCGGCACTGAATATGGTCGGTCGACCATCCCTTCCTGCAGAAGCCTGTAGCAGAGGACAAACAGAGCATGACAATGCATTTTCAAAGCAATGTGTGCACTACCACTCTCCCTGTCATGTTATGGACTCAAGGGAGTATAGCCCTCGACTCTCGGGCCACTAATCACGCATCTCGATGCATGATGGCCAAAGGAGGCAACTGTGCAAATCAATATGGAAAGAAATGCATATAACACGTAAAGACCCTAACCTCTATCATAATTGATCGAGAGGCGAGATATGAAAACATGCACAATGCTATGCAACCTAGACATGCAAATAAACTAATGCAATGTGAGCATGTGAACAAGCATGCAAACATGCAAGCATGTGACAACATATCAAACACATGACAAAATGCAAGCTAACAAGCATGCAAAATGCAACTTAAGCATACAACAATATGCAATGGGCCAAGTATGCAACAACATACAAGGCAAGCATGGAACAATATGCAAAGGATGGACTTACACCAAGATGGACAACTCTCTAATAGGTCCAAATCAGTGGCCAAAGTCAAGAATTGGAAGCATGAAAATGCAAAACAATCATGCACACGTGAGTGGTCCAATACTTAAGCATAAAAGAGCAACTTTTAAGAACACTTAAAAGGAATGGAAAGCATGCAAATGGGACAACATTACATGCCTTGAAATGAGGCTAAGAGTGATGCCAAATCACATAAACAAGTCAAGCATGGTATGCTCAAGATTGAAACCTAAGACTAGTCGTGGGACTTGAACTAAAGCTACGCTAAACAAAGAGCATATGGCACGTATGACCCAAAACAGTCCTAAATCATGTTAAAGTGAGCCTAAAACATGTAATGACCAAAGCCAAAACAAGCTAAAACAAAGGAGCAAATTCGTGAGGCATGCAAGGCCATCAAAGAGGTGTTACACTACACCTAATACAACCAAAGATGGCATGATTTAAGCAACCCAAAACAGAGTTTTAACGTGTCAAAATGAGCCCAAAAACCCACTTAGATGGCATCCCAATGACTTAAGCATGTCGGCATACGCAATGTCATATTCATGAGGCATAAAACACAAACCCTTGAAAGCATTAAAGGAGCGATAAGTGCAAGTACTCAACCATACTATATGGACTGAAATAACATTATAAGTGATGCCAAACCAGTGAAATGATCCAAATAGAGCATGCTAGAGGATTCAATGCTCAAAGCCTACAAGCAAGAATACATGGTAGAAACGCAAATCAATGCAATCATGGCCAAAACAATGAAAAACAGAGCTTAAGCATGCTACAACAAGGCTAAAAGCTTCATGGAGTTGAGCCAAAATCATGCTAAAAACACATGTTACAACATGATGCATGTTAAGGCGAAATCATGGGATTACATGACAAGTGTATGAAGCATACATGGAATGTCTAAACCAACTCAAAACAGAAGTGTATCATGGTAAAACAAAGTCTAATACATACTGAAATGGAGCTAAAACAAACTAAACACACATGCTACCACATAAGCCATTTATGCAAGCATTAAAGGCAACAAGGAGAGGGGATGACCCTCTCCAATTTTGGACCTCAAAACCACCTCTCCACCACTGAAAATCCTTTGGATTTCAGTGGTGGAGAGGTTATGCAAAGACCAAAACAATGGCCAAAAGGTATGGCCTAAAACAAGGCCTAACAAGGCCTTGGAGGGGGGACACAACCCTAAACCTCAAAGTGACCTTAAACAAAGTTCTAAAGCACACAAAATCAGAACATTTATCAGTTGTAGTCGAAGCTTAAAATAATAAGTAAGAATGGCTAAAAGCCTAAGCAAGAAAGGGGTAACTAAAGTAAGGATGCTCACCCTTGTAGACCTTCTTTAGAAACAAAGCTCCAGCACCTTTCTTTGGTCAAAACCAGTCCAAGAACCCTAACAACAATCTTCTAAGGCCTCAACAACCCAAGGGTGGTGTAATGCTAGGTGTTCTAGTGCAAAAGTAAGACCAAACTCACTTTAGGTCACAAAACAAGACCAAACCAAGAAAAATAGATACAATATTATATCTATCCTCTCTAACCCCAATTTCTCTGAACCTCTGAGAAGGGAGGAGGGCCTCCCCTCTTATAGGAATTCAATTTCTAAGCTTCGTGGAGAAGCTAACACAAGGGAGCAAATCCCTCCATACACGTGTGTGGAGGGGGTGTAAAGTGGATGCCAGCTATGAAAGCTGGCATAAAATATCTGCCAAAAGCAGATGGAAAGGGGTCGACCAGCAGAAATGGCCGATTGACCAACAAAGGTGGCCGACCGACCAACAAAGGTGCCGACCGGCCACAACTTTTGGTCGATGGCTAGAAGAAGGGGCCGATGGCATCATGCCTTGGCCGGTGGGTTGGAGGGATGGCCAACAAGCCTCACTCTTCCTTCCCAAGCAAAAACACAAGTGTTGGGTCTACAACCAAGTACAAAACAGTCAAGTTAAGAGATCTTGAGGTGGGGCGCGTGGCCGAGACCTCCGAGAACTCAAAACGAACACGAAATGGATGATCACCGAGTGTTCAAACGGTGACGTCCAAGTCTTGAGGACGGTCAAAAATAGGGTGTCTACAGTTGCCCTTCTTCGACAGAACTCGAAAGTCATAACAATGACGGGAGTGAGTGTCAAAGCCCAGAGACGACCCATTTTTGACAAGGCCGAAGACTTAGACAAGCATACAAGATAGCAGATAAAGATATGCGCCCGAGGGCAGGGGAAAAATGCAAGACAATGCACCAAACCGAGCATAATTTATGATCATGTAAAGGATGCTTTAATGAAGCAAATCATGCAACAGTTTTAAGCAAGCAAATTCAAACCAAGCTACATTACAATGCAGAGAGGATGTAAGAGAATTATTCAATTCTCGCTACGTCTCACATGGAGAATACAATACATGTCCGGCTCGTCTAGTCGTGCCAGCTTCAAATGAACCATACATACAATATCGTGCCTCTAAAAGAAAGAAACCTTAACAGGTATAATATTATTAGAAACATGCATAGAAATGCAAGTGAGAAGTGCGTCACAACGAGGGTGATGGGATGCACGACAATGCAACCTAAGTGTGACGCATAACAATGCGAGCGAGATGTGCATAACAATACAAGAAGAATACGTGACAACGCAGGTAAAGTGTGCATAGGCAATGCGACTGAAACGAGCATGACAATGCAAGTAAAACGTGCGCAACAACACAAGTGAGGGGTGCATAACAATGCGATAGTGGCTGCATAAACACATGTAAGTGAAGTACATGCGACAACGCATACAATGTGTGAAGCAAAATGTAGACACATGTAAGCAAAGCATACGCGACAACGCATGCAATGTGTGAAATAAGAGGAACTTGAACACATGTGAGTAAAGTAAATGCAACAATGCATACAATGTGTATAATAGAAACTCGAACACATGTGAGTAAAGTATACGCGACAACGCATACAATGTGTATAATAGAAACTTGAACACATGTGAGTAAAGTATATGCGACAATGCATATAATGTGTATAGTAAAAACTTGAACACATGTGTGTAAAGTATACGCGACAATGCATCCAATGTGTATAGTAGAAACTTGAACACATGTGAGTAAAGCATAGTGACAACGCATACAATGTGTATAAATAAGAGAAACTTGAACACGTGTGAGTAAAGCATACGTGACAACGCATGCAATATGTATAATAGAAACTTGAACACATGTGAGTAAAGTATACGCGACAACGCATACAATATGTATAATAAGGAACTTGAACCCATGTGAGTAAAGCATACGTGACAACGCATACAATGTGTATAATAAGGAACTTGAACACATGTGAGTAAAGCATACGTGACAACGCATACAATGTGTATAATAGAAACTTGAACACATGTGAGTAAAGTATACGCGACAACGCATACAATGTGTATAGTAGGAATGAACACATGTAAGTAAAGCAAGCGCGTTAATGCAAGCAATGTGTAACCTCTTGGAAATGTGCATGAATACATGTAAGTAAAGCATACGCGGAAATGCATGCAATGTGTAAAGCAAGCAAGGTATGAACACATGTAAGTAAAGCATGCGCGCTAACGCAAGGAATGTGCAACCACCTGGGGGGGATGAATAAACACATATAAGTAAAGCACACGTTGAAATGTATGCAATGTGTAAAGCAAGCAAGGTATGAACACATGTAAGTAAAGCATGCACGCTAACGCAAGCAATGTGTAACCACCTGGGGGAGATGCATAAACACATATAAGTAAAGCACACGTGGAAACGTATGCAATGTGTAAAGCAAGCAAGGTATGAACACATGTAAGTAAAGCATGCCCGCTAACGCAGGCAATGTGTAACCACCTGGGGGGGGATGCATAAGCACATATAAGTAAAGCACACGCGGAAACGTATGCAATGTGTAAAGTAAGAAATGTATGAAAACATGTAAGTAAAGCATGCGTGCTAACGCAAGCATTGTGTAACCACCTGAGGGGGGATGCATAAACACATATAAGTAAAGCACACGCGGAAACGTATGCAATGTGTAAAGCAAGCAAGGTATGAACACATGTAAGTAAAGCATGCGTGCTAACGCAAGCAATGTGTACAGCACCTGGGGGGGATGCATAAACACATATAAGTAAAGCACACGCAGAAACGTATGCAATGTGTAAAGCAAGCATGGTATGAACACATGTAAGTAAAGCATGCGTGCTAACGCAAGCAATGTCTAAGCACTTGGGGGGGATGCGTAAACACATATAAGTAAAGCACATACGGAAACGTGTGCAATGTGTAAAGCAAGTAAGGTATGAACACATGTAAGTAAAGCATGCGCGCTAACGCAAGCAATGTCTAAGCACCTGGGGGGGATGCATAAACACATATAAGTAAAGCACATACGGAAACGTGTGCAATGTGTAAAGCAAGTAAGGTATGGACACATGTAAGTAAAGCATGCGCTAACGCAAGCAATGTATAACCACCTTGGGGGGATGCATAAACACATATAAGTAAAGCACACGCGGAAACGTATGCAATGTGTAAAGCAAGCAATGTATGAACACATGTAAGTAAAGCATGCGTGCTAACGCAAGCAATGTGTACAGCAAAGGATAATGTAAGTTAAGGAAATGCATGACGATGGAAGAGAGACGTGCATGACAATGCATGCATGACAATGCAAATGAAACGTGCATGACAATGCACGATAGGAAAATGCATGACAATGCATAATAAGGAAATGCATGACAATGCAAATGAAAGGTGCATGACAATGCAAGGTAGGAAAATGCATGACAATGCGAGATAAGGAAATGTATGACAATGCAAATGAAACGTGCATGACAATGCATGATAGAAAAATGCATGACAATGCATATACTGAAATGTATGACAATGCAAAAGAGACATGCATGATAAGGAAAATGCATGACAATGCATGTGAAGTGCACATGACAATGCGTGATAAAAAAAAAAATGCATGACATGCATGTGAGGCGCGCATGAAAATGTGATATAAGGAAAATGCATGACAATGCCAATAAGATACGCATAACAATGCAAGAGATTGAAATGCATAATAATGCAAATGGAAGATGCATAACAATGCAAGGTATTGAAATGCATGACAATGCAAAATGAAAGATGCATGACAATGTAGGAGATTGAAATGCATAATAATGCAAATGGAAGATGCATAACAATGTAAGATATTGAAATGCGTGACAATGCAAATGAGACGCACATGACGATGCGAGATGTTGAAATGCATGACAATGCATGATTATTGAAATGCATGACAATGCAAATGAAAGTGCATAACAATGTAAGGGATGGTGTGTGCTACCACGCATGTATACATGCATAACAATGCAAGAGATGATGCGCGCTACAATGCGTATAGACATGTGTAACAATGTAAGAGATGATGTGCACTACAATGCATGTAGACATGCATAACAATCCAAGATATGATGTGCGCTACAACGCATATAGACATGCATAACAATGCGAGAGATGATGTGCGCTACAACGCATATAGACATGCATAACAATGCAAGGGATTTAAAGCAGTCTCCGAACCCCGCAAGATACAAAAGGATACGAAAAGGATACACCTTGCACGTATTCAAGGATCACACACAGAAGACACGGTCCAAAGTCAAAACGGAGACCGGTTAAGCTTCAAAAATGCATTTTCTTGCATTGCCCTGCGTAATGAAGGTCCCAAACCACATATCTGACCCAAACAAGGGTGTGGGAGGTGCATCGACCACCAGGGGAGGCCACCGGCCATCCATCGGCCACAAAATAAGGTCATTGGCCAACTAGTTAGCCGACCGGCTAACAATATGGCCGACCGGCCAAAAATTGATGTATCGGGGCAGTTTTGTCCTTTTGGCCACGGGTCTTTAAATATAGGGCCTCAAGCCCTCTATTTCTTACTTGCCCAAGCTCTAAAACCCTCCCCCTTTCTCTCTAGGTTATTTTCCAACCTTAGATCCAAGTTTTTCCTTGGTTTTAGAGCCCTTTTCGTCGTTCGATTCGCAAAAACCTCCCCGTTTCGCACGTTTTGAACCGAACAAATCTTGGTTTTGGTGACTTTTTCTTGGTTTCCACCACTTGGGGCTTGTTTTCCCCAAGTTTTCCTCGGTCTTCGTGCCCTTTCCCACACTCTGACCTTTCCACCCATTTTCCACCATCTCAGGGTTGACTTTTCAATTGACTTTTCACATTCTTGCCTGGTTTTCACACTTCCGACCACTTTCATACCATTCTTGAGATGGCGGACAACATTCCACGAGGCGAGACTCCCTCGAAGCAGGATATGGACCCCGAGGCCAAGCTCTTGCCTTTGAGCATCTGACCGTTCGATCCGGCGACCTACAGGCCGGGGATACACGTGCTTCCTCCTGACAGCCTTTGTCACTTCAGGAGCTATGCGCGAAGCGCACCAGTGGAGCTTTTACTGCGCGAGCCAGAGTCACATCTGTCCCATGGTGCTTCCAAGGTATACCCTTCTCTGTTTCATTTTCCGCAATGTAGGACATATAACTGTGATTGTCAATCGGTTCTTTAACTTCTTAAACCAGATACACTGATACATCATATGCTGTAATCCGCCGTGAGCACACTCACATTCGATATCTATTTAAACTTGAACCTATGCATGCACACTGCATTGTCATCAAATCCTGAGCGTATTCAAACACCTGCGCACACACTACATTTTCAACAATTCTTAGCGTATTCAAACACCTGCGCACACACTGCATTTTCAACAATTCTGAGCGCATTCAAACACCTGTGCACACACTACATTTTCAATAATTCTGAGTGCACCCAAACATTGTATATCTGACACTGCTTCACATCTGTTTTTTTTAACACAGGGAGATTCCTATGCCTTCCGGGGGTATGGGAATGTCGCCGCCCGAGGATAGTACATGGAGCTGCCCGACGCGGTCCACCACATCGTCGACCAGGCCGACTTTGGGACCTTCTGCATGGGACTCTCGCGCCTCACTGCGAGCAGGCCCCTTCTTGCTGCTTTGGTAAAGAGGTGGTGGGACACCACCGACTCCCTTCACCTTTCTGCCACCGGGGAGATGACGATGACTCCCTTCGACTTCTCCATGCTCACAGACATCGGAGTAAGGGGTGATCCGATCCCTTTTGATACGGATATGGATGAGTGGGACGCTGCTCAGATGTACCTGCTCGGTGCTCAGCCACCTCTTACCCGTGCAGGATTCGTGAGGTATTCATGGTTCGAGGACCACTTCAGGATCCAGGCGCCCATGGCTCAGGAGGGAGTTGAGCAGTATGCTCGCAGCTTTCTTATGTTCCTGCTGGGGACCACTCTCTTCCCCGACCGGGTGAACACTGTGCCCCTTTGCTTGTTGAGTGAGCTAGTTGACGTGACCAAGATCCGCGGCTATGACTGGGGTGGCGCAGGCTTGGCCACTCTTTATGGGTATATGAGCTCATCGTCCTGTCGCAGCGGGCAGTTGCTTGGAGGCTATTGGTGAGCCTGGGAGGTACACATTCCCTTTCTGTCTTTTCAATTCTGCTTTTCAATATCTGTATACTACACATACTGCACACATGCAGTCTGCTTCATACTGGTTGTACACTGCACGCACGGCACATATGTAATCTACTTTTTTACTGACTGTATACTGCACAAACTGTACACTCTGCGCAATCTGCTGCCAACTGACTGTATACTATACACACTATTCTGTGATTTCTACTTCATTTTGCATTCTGCCTTATTTGGTAAGCATACTGATGTTTTCTCTGTTACACTTCACGGTTGTAGGTATATGCCTACTTTCCGAGGCTTGCCCCAGTACCGGACGAGGAGATGCCCCCCACGGTCCCATTTTCCCATCGCTTCGACGTGAGATGCGAGCGGAGGTCGCAGGAGTCCTTCATGTTCTTCCGTCGCTGCTTTGACACCATCACCGCAGCCGAGGTATGTTGAGCTTTACAGTTCATTTAAGCTACGCTTTGCAATGTAGTTTCGATAATAGATAACAAACTGTGTATCCTTCCATTTGCAGATCACCTGGCAAACAGAGCATGGCAATGCATTTTCAAAGCAATGTGTGCACTACCACTCTCCCTATCATGTTATGGAATCAAGAGAGTATAGCCCTCGACTCTCGGGCCACCAATCACGCATCTCGATGCACGATGGCCAAAGGAGCCAACTGTGCAAATCAATATAGAATGAAATGCATATAACACGTAAAGACCTTAACCTCTATCATAATTGATCGAGAGGCGAGATATGAAAACATGCACAATGCTATGCAACCTAGACATGCAAATAAACTAATGCAAGGTCAGCATGTGAACAAGCATGCAAACATGCAAGCATGTGACAACATATCAAACACATGACAAAATGCAAGCTAACAAGCATGCAAAATGCAACTTAAGCATACAACAATATGCAATGGGCCAAGTATGCAACAACATACAAGGAAAGCATGCAACAATATGCAAAGGATGGACTTACACCAAGATGGACAGCTCTCTAATAGGTCCAAATCAGTGGCCAAAGTCAAGAATTGGAAGCATGAAAATGCAAAACAATCATGCACACGTGAGTGGTCCAATACTTAAGCATAAAAGAGCAACTTTTAAGAACACTTAAAAGGAATGGAAAGCATGCAAATGTGACAACATTACATGCCCTGAAATGAGGCAAAGAGTGATGCCAAATCACATAAACAAGTCAAACATGGCATGCTCAAGATTGAAAGCTAAGACTAGTCGTGGGACTTGAACTAAAGCTACGCTAAACAAAGAGCATCTGGCATGTATGAACCAAAATAGTCCTAAATCATGTTAAAGTGAGCCTAAAACATGTAATGACCAAAGCCAAAACATGCTAAAACAAAGGAGCAAATTCGTGAGGCATGCAAGGCAATCAAAGAGGTGTTACACTACACCTAATACAACCAAACATGGCATGATTTAAGCAACCCAAAACAGAGTTTTAACATGTCAAAATGAGCCCAAAAACCCACTTAGATGGCATCCCAATGACTTAAGCATGTCGGCATACGCAATGTCACATTCATGAGGCACAAAACACAAACCCTTTAAAGCATTAAAGGAGCGATAAGTGCAAGTACTCAAGCATACTTTACGGACTGAAATAACATTATAAGTGATGCCAAACCACTGAAATGATCCAAATAGAGCATGCAAGAGGATTCAATGCTCAAAGCCTACAAGCTAGAATACATGGTAGCTATGCAAATCAATGCAATCATTGCCAAAACAATGAAAAACAGAGCTTAAGCATGCTGTAACAAGGCTAAAAGCTTCATGGAGTTGAGCCAAAATCATGCTAAAAACACATGTTACAACATGATGCATGTTAAGGCCAAATCATGGGATTACAGGACAAGCGTATGAAGCATACATGGAATGTCTAAACCAACTCAAAATAGAAGTGTATCACGGCAAAACAAAGTCTAATACATACTGAAATGGAGCTAAAACAAACTAAACACACATGCTACCACATAAGCCATTTATGCAAGCATTAAAGGCAAGAAGGAGAGGGGATGACCCTCTCCAATTTTGGACCTCAAAACCACCTCTCCACCACTGAAAATCCTCTGGATTTCAGTGGTAGAGAGGTCATGCAAAGACCAAAACAATGGCCAAGAGGTATGGCCTAAAACAAGGCCTAACAAGGCCTTGGAGGGAGGAGACAACCCCAAACCTCAAAGTGACCTTAAACAAAGTTCTAAAGCACACAAAATCAGAACTTTTATCAGTTATAGTCGAAGCTTAAAATAATAAGCAAGAATGGCTAAAAGCCTAAGGAAGAAAGGGGTAACTAAAGTAAGGATGCTCACCCTTGTAGACCTTCTTTAGAAACAAAGCTCCAGCACCTTTCTTTGGTCAAAACCAGTCCAAGAACCCTAACAACAATCTTCTAAGGCCTCAACAACCCAAGGGTGGTGTAATGCTAGGTGTTCTAGTGCAAAAGCAAGACCAAACTCACTATAGGTCACAAAACAAGACCAAAACAAGAAAAATAGATACAATATTATATCTATCCTCTCTAACCCCAATTTCTCTGAACCTCTGAGAAGGGAGGAGGGCCTCCCCTCTTATACGAATTCAATTCCTAAGCTTCTTGGAGAAGCTAACACAAGGGAGCAAATCCCTCCATACACGTGTGTGGAGGGGGTGTAAAGTGGATGCCGGCTGTGATAGCTGGCACAAAATATCTGCCAAAAGCAAATGGAAAGGGGTCAACCAGCAGAAATGGCCGATTGACCAACAAAGTTGGCCGACCAACCAGCAAAGGTGCCGACCAGCCACAACTTTTGGCCGATGGCTAGAAGAAGGGGCCGGTGGTATCATGCCTTGTCCGGTGGGTTGGGGGGATGGCCAACAAGCCTCCATCTTCCTTCCCAAGACAAAACACAAGTGTTGGGTCTTCAACCAACCACAAAACAGTCAAGTTAAGAGATCTTGTGGCGGGGCATGCGGCCGAGACCTCCGAGAACTCAAAACGAACACGAACATGGATGATCACTGAGTGTTCAAACGGTGACGTCCAAGTCTTGAGGACGGTCAAAAATAGGGTGTCTACAGCATGTGACGGTGAAAAAGTATCCAACAACATACGAAATGGGACAAGCATGTGACAACATGGTAAGATGGGCTTACACTAAAGATGGATAGGTCTCAGCCATGCCTAAAATCAGTGGCCAAAAGTGTTGAAATGATGGTATGAAGAACATGAAATGACAAGATAAACATGCATGCCAATTGGCTTAAGGATTAAGACACAATGATGCAACTCTTAAGGACACTTAAAGAGTAACAAGCATGGATATGTGAAAGCACCTTAAGCTCTGAAATCTCATGTGAATTGATGCCAAGTCAACTAAACAATGCAAGTATGGCATGTTAGGATGCTCAAAGCTCAAAATCAGTAAAGGGGCTTAAGCCATGGCCATACAAAGCAAACCCCAAAGGGCCAAGGGGACCTAAAACAGCCTCAAGGCAGGTCCAAACAAGACCAAAAACAAGCTCGAAGCTAGCCAACACAAGCTAGAACACAAGTCCAAAAACATGGAACATTCAAAGCTACAAAGAGGCATTGCACTACACCTATTGAAACCAAAAAAGGCATGACTTAGATAGCATAAAAAAGAGTTACATCATGGTATAACAAGACCAAAAATGCACTGAAATGATGAGCCAAAGGCTTAGGCTTAATGGCATGCACAAAAGTTCATTCTTGAGGCATAAAGAGCCAAACCTCCAAGGCATTAAAAACATGTCAAATGCAAGTATATGACCACATTTCATGGACTGAAATAACATTTAGAATGATGGCAAAGCATGCAAACATCACATGTTCATGGACTGAAATAACATTTAGAATGATGGCAAAGCATGCAAACATCACATGTATGGCATGGTAGGGGCCTCAAAACCCAAGACTAGCCAAAGCATTTACACTATAGCTATACAAAGTACAAGTGATATGGCCATGGAAGCCCAAAACAGTCCAAGAATAGCCCAAAACAAGGATAAAATCATGCTGGAGCAAAGCCAAAACATGCTAGGATGATGAGTCAAAACATCGTGCACATAAAGCTAGTAAGCAAGATTTCTTCTACAAGTATATGGAGCATGTAAAGGATGACCAAACCCACTTTAGAGAGAGTCATGACATGGCAAAACATCACCAAAAACATTCTGAAATGGGCTCAACATAAGCTAGAATGACATGCTAAAGCAAAAAGCATACAAGACTAGTTTAGGAGATTTACACTACAAGTGTGTCATGCATGCATGGAGTGACAAAACCACCCCAAAAAAGATCTAAGGCATGGTAAAACATCACCAAAAACCTACTGAAATGGACTCAACACATGCAAGAAAAGCTTGCTACTTTGATGAGCTATGAATGGGATTACACTACACATACAAGATACATGCAAAATATGACCAAACCAGCCATGGACAAACTTAAGGCAAGTCCTAAAAGTCACAAAACAATGGCCTGAACCATGCCTCAAAAATACATAGAGGCATGCTCCTTTGGAAGGCCAAAAATGCATGCAAACAAGAACACAAAGAGAGGGGGCCACCCCCTCTGATTTGAGGCCTCAAAACCACATGCCTACCACTGAAAATCCTCTAGATTTTAGTGGTTAGAAGGCCAAACCAAGGCTAGCTCAGAGGCCTTAAGGCATGGCTCAAAACAAGGCTAAACAAAGCCGACAAGAGGGTTGAAGACCCTCAACAGCAAAGAGACCTTAAACAACTATCAAAAGCACTTAAATACAAGACTTTTTTAAGTTGAAAGAAAGGCCTAAATCAATATGCAAGGATGGCCAAAATGAGGTACAAAAAAGTGCTAAAATGGGGAAAAAACTCACCCTTGAAGGCCAACTTCGAACCTAGCAACTTCAGGGGGTAAAACCTCACTTTCAAAGCTCAAGAAATCCTCACAAGAGCCTCAATCCAATGGTGGTGGTGTATCTCTATGTGTTGTAGTGTAGAAGTGCAAGGAAAATGGACTTCAAGGCACAACTATACAACAAAATATATATAGAGAGAGAGATATTTCTTCTCCAAAGAGCTGAACCCCTTCTAAGGAGAGAGGGCCTCTCATTATATAGAAGGAGAGCAATGCAAAGCTTCTTCAAGAAGCTTGACAAGGGCTTCATCCCTCTATACACGTGTATGGAGGGCAGATATCCAGATTCCAGTTGGCTCAAAAGATCTGGAGTGAAACTAGCTGAGACAGGGGGGGTGTCGGCCATCAGTGATGGCCGGCAGTGGCTCACTGATGGCCACCAGGCTTTATCAGTGGCCGACAGTGCACTAGGAGAAAGGTGCAGAAAGGACCAAGTCAAGGTCCAAAATGGGGCAGAAAGGATACAGGGTCTGGAAAGCTCGAACATGTGACGTTCCGCCGCGAAAGTCGAATGCCCGACGAGCAATCGAACTCGTGTCCGGATGTACCTACAAGCACAACCAAGTCTTGAGGACAGTCAAAAATGAGGTGTCTACAGTTGCCTCTCTTTAACAGAACTCGAAAGTCACAAAGTGACGGGAGTGAGTGTCAAAGCCCAGAGACGACCCATTTTTAACAAGGCCGAAGACTCAGGTAGACAATCAATATAAGCATGCAGAGATGCGCCCATAGCCTGGGGCATAATGCAAATGATATGCAAGATGCAAGAGCATAACTGACAATTATGCAAAGGAAAACTGTAATGAAGCAAATATGTACAATAAATGCGACATTTTAAGCAAGTGAATAACAGTCCTACATAATCTAACAGGAAGAATGTAAGAAAATTATGCAATTCTTACCACGTCTATCGTGGGGTGAATACAATACCGTCCGGTTTGTCTGGTCATGCCGACTCCAAATGAACCATACATACAATATCGTGCCTGTAAAAGAAAGAGACTCAACAGGTACAATATCGTTAGAAACATGCATAGCAATTCAAGTGAAAAGTGCACAACAACGCAAGTCAAGAAATGCAAAACAATGCAATCCTGTGGGTGGGAGACAACACGAGTGGAACATGCGTGACAGCGCAGGTTAAAAGAAGAAGAGCATGCGTAACGGCACAAGTAAAACATGCGTAACAACGCAAGTTAAAGAAATAAAACATGCGAGACAACGCAGGTTAAACAGGTAAAACATGTGTGACAGCGCAAATAGGAGGAATAAAACATGCGTAACAGTGCAAGTAAAGAAGTAGACATGTGTAACAGCGCAAATAGAAGAAATAAAACATGCGTGACAGCAGAAGTTAAAGATATGAATATGCGAGACAACATAGGTTAAACAAGTAAAATATGCGTGACAGCGTAAGTAAAGCAGATAAGTAAGTGCGTAACAGCGCACATAACTTGCGTAACAGCGCAAGTTGGAGGAAATAAATGCATAACAGCGCACATAACCTGTGTAACAGCGCTAGTTAAGAGAAAAAAAGTGCGTGACAGCACACAATAACCTGCGTAACAGCGCAAGTTAGGAAATAAAAGTGCGTAACAGCGCACAATAACCTGCGTAATAGCGCAAGTTAAGATAATAGAAGTGCATGACAGCGCACAATAACATGCGTAATAGCGCAAGTTAAGAAATAGAAGTGCGTAACAGCACACAATAACCTGCGTAATAGTGCAAGTTAAGAAATAGAAGTGCGTAACAGCGCACAATAACCTGCGTAACAACACAAGTTAAGAAAATAGAAGTGCATAACAGTGCACAATAACCTGCGTAACAGCGCAAGTTAAGAAATAGAAGTGTGTAACAATGCACAATAACCTACGTCACAGCGCAAGTTAAGAAATAGAAGTGCGTAACACTGCACAATAACCTACATAACAGCGCAAGTTAAGAAAGGGGTAATGCGAGATGCAAAACAATGCAAGTTTAGATGAGATGCAAAACAATGCAGGTTTAATGAGATGCAAAACAATACAGGTTTGATGACATGCAAAACAATGCAACTATAAACTAGATGCAAAACAATGCATGTGTAAATGAGATGCAAAACAAGGCACGTAAGAGATATGCAAGATAATGCAAGATATAAGTATGCAAGATAATGCATGATATAGGTATGCAAGACAAAGCAAATTAAACTAGATGCAAAACAATGCATGTGTAAATGAGATGCAAAACAAGGCACGTGAGAGATATGCAAGATAATGCATGATATAAGTATGCAAGATAATGCATGATATAGGTATGCAAGACAAAGCAAATTAAACTAGATGCAAAACAATGCAAATATAACTAAATGCAAGACAATGCAAATGTAACTAGATGCAAGGCAATGCAAATATAACTAGATGCAAAACAAATGCAAATATACCTAGAATGGGTGCTTAATATAACAAACGAATGTTAGGTGACAATAATCAAAAGTATGCCTAATAAAGACATCTTGAAATAGGACTTCCGGTTTACTTCCCAGAAGGTTTGGGATGCGTCAAAAGGATACACCTCGTACGCGTTGGTGGGCGACGACCATCGTACATTGAGGATATGCTTTACGGGTTTCCACAGAGGCGTTTTGAATCAAGTTTTGAGCATTCCTCGAGACTTTTTGGAACCCGGGGACAACTACCAAGATCAAATAGGCAGAGAAAGCTGGTGGAGGGCTACTGGCCATCAGGGGGAGCCGCCGGCTGACGCCGACCATCGGTGGCTACCGCCAGCCATTGATGAGGGACCGTCAGCCATTGATGTGCCCCTGCCGGCCATCGGTGGCAAACTTGGGCAAATCGGTCTTTTCGGCCATGGGTCTTTAAATAGGCTCAAATCTAACCCATTTCCTCACAAACCTTTGGATAGAAAGCATTTCCCTTGCCCTCTAGGTGTGCCTTTTCTCTAGATTTGCGTGTTCTACGCGTTTCCCAACACCCTAAACAATCTTGCATCGTTAAAACCCCCTAGATTTCTTCGATTTGAACCGATCAGAAATCGAATCTGAGGTGCCTTTCATCATCTCCCCCCATTCAAGGATCATTTCCCTCGGATTTCTTTCGAGGTTAGTTGACTCTCCACGGGTTCTTTCCAAGTTTTCAACTTTTCTTGAATTTTCTCTCTCTTAGGGTTTGGTTTATTCAATACTCCACCTTTTTGCTCATTTTTGCTCATTTTGCTCGTTTTTTGCATCTATCTTAGATGGCTGACGACGTCCTACATCACAAAGGCTTACCCACACTTCCTCCAGTAGAGTTGGCAACAGACTTTGTGGCTAAGCCAGAGGTCGAGCGTCAATCTTTACCATTGAGCACACATCCCTTTGACCCCGCGAGGTATCACCCAGAGACTAATATCATACCGATGGCGGGAGGCATTCACACCTTCACAGATTTTGATGAGGATGCACCAGATGACCTTTTACTGAGGGAGCTGATGTCTCATTTGTCGGCCATTGCTGTGGAGGTACGAACTCTGTCTTTCTATAGTATTACTTTCAACTACTTGCATTTCTTGCACTGTTTCGATCTGATCGCATCACATGCTTTGATCTAACGGTATTTCATACATTATTGCTCTGCATTAAACTGTGCTTCAAACATCATTGCCCTGTATGTACTGTACACGACTGAACCTCGTGCGTCACTGCCCCAAATTCAACTGCATCTTCGATGCACCACTGATTTGAATTCAACTGTATTGCCAATACATCACTGATTTGACTTGAACTGCATTTTCAATACATTGCTGATCTGACTTGAACTGCATTTCCTGTTACAGGAAGGATCCCGCTCCTTCAAGGGTTATGGTGCTACGACTGCCCAAGATTGGTACGATGTGCTTCCTTCGAGAGTCCCCTGGATCATTGACGTGATCGGCTTTAGCGTATTTTGCTTCAGCTTGACGCGGGTCACAGCGAGTCGCCCTCTCTTAGGGGCTTTTGTGGAGAGGTGGTAGGACACCACCAACTCTTTCCACTTCTCCACTGCATGAGAGATGACCATGACTCCTCTTGACTTTGCCATGATCACCGTCCTGGGCATAGGAGGTGATCCGATTCCCCTTGATCCCGACATGGGGGAGTGAGTGGCCGCATGGGATGTGCTGCTTGGAGCACGTCCACCCATCCTTCGAGCGGGTATGATTAGATACTCTTGGTTTGAGGAGCAGTACAGAGGGGAGGATCCTGAGACCGATGAGGGGGTAGAGTAGTACACCAGGGGCTTCCTCTTATTCCTTTTTGGTACCACCTTGTTTTCGAATAGGTGAAATATCGTGGGTTTGTACTTCTTGGGCGCTCTGGTGGTACTCCAGCGGGTCCGTTTCTACGACTAGGGCGCGACCAACCTCACCACTCTTTATGGGTACATGAGCTCCACCTCTCGGATGCGCGGGAGGTTGATCGGCGGCTACTGGCGAGCTTGGGAGGTATACAACCTAGTTTTCCCTTTTCATTGCTTTACTCAGCATTTGTACGTTTGCTTTGTTCGACACTTGTACTTTTCTGTATTTTCTGCATCTGTGCTTTCTGGTTTGCATTTTCTGTACATCATACATACTACACACTACATACCATACACTGTACACACAAGATCTAATGTCTACCTCAGACCTGCAACCTTTTAGACATTGTACTGTATCCTATTTTCTGCATGTTCAAAAATCTGTCCATACACTATACTGGTCACATCTTTCTTGCAACTGTGGGTGTATGCATACTTCCCGGCACTTGCTCCAGAGCCTGTGGAGGAGACTGCAACGATGGTCCCATTTTCTGACGTATACGACGGTCCGCTTCGTCGTAGGACCCGAGAGAGCTTCATGTTCTTTCGGCAGTACTTTGACATGGCTATGGCGCGTGAGGTATTTTTGCAATGAAGTTATTTCAATTAACCCGATGCACCCACTTTGGTTATTTGTTGACAACTGATCACTTTGTTCGTTCTGTTTTCCCAGATTACATGGCGGCCATAGGATGCGATTCCTTCAGGGCTCTGGGACCAGTACCACACTGCCCAGTCTATGTCTCATTATCATATCCTCTTCGAGGGGCCGATCTGCCACGCCTGGTTCCTGAGTGAGCGCTTCGTGCGTCAGACCTTGGGATTGCCTGCTCCGTTTGTACCAATGGCACCTCCACCATCGATGAGGGAGACACACATGTTGTCCGCCAACCAAGTGATTCAGTTCATGGTAGGACAGGAGATAGATTACTTTTGCACCGAGGGTGACTACGCAGCCTTTATTCGGACGCATTTGATGCCACCTTTGACTGGTGTCCGAGGAGGAGAGGGAGCGAGGGCTCCAGCTACGAGAGGGAGAGGCAGAGCGACCAGGTCTCGTAGAGGGGAGGTCCCGAGGGGAGATAGGGGACTGCATGGCCCGTACTGCCTGCTACTATGACGTGCCGAGGGCGGGCTAGAGAGACTTATCAAATTCCCTTCGCACCTCCTCCAGCTGGTCGCGAGCTTGTTGGAGTTTACGGCTCTACCCCAGTATACACTATACTTTTTATTCTATACAGTCATTTCATTTGATATTTCGTAGAATGCTAATGACTTTAACATTTTTGCAGGCCCCCATTGAGTACACTCGTCAGTCTCTGGAGATGGCGGCTTCGGTGATGGGGATGCTGCAGACGAGCATGGACCTGCTCAGTATTTACAGTATTCCAGTGAGTTCTTTCAAACTACAGTTCATGCCACACAGTCTTTTCTTGACACGCCATCATTTGCACAGTTGCACATTACACTGATCTGATACATTGCTCCCACACACCGCTCACGGTACAGATTCACTGCAAATCATTTACTGCTCACAGCACATTATTCTTGGCATCTGATACATCTTGATTACAAATGCATTTTGGCGGATTGCTCTTTTCAGATTCCTTTCTTGATGCCAGGCCCATCTGGTGCTTCAGGAGGAGCAGGGGCGGGTCTTTCAGTACCTCCCCAAGCAGCAGGGTGAGCGGGACGAGGGACTAGTTCACGGGGGCCCACCCCAGATGATGATGAGTCTGACGAGGAGGCAGTTAGTCCGCGGTCAGAGTCTTCTCAGGATGGAGATGGAGCTAGGGAAGACTCGAGTTCAGAGTCAGGTGCTGACGGTGGCGATATTCTAGAGTCCTCTCCGTCGAGGAAGAGGATGGGGAGGACCTCTTAGTCTTGAGGCGATTGGTGCCGATCCAGACATTTTGCTAATTCAGACGTTGTTCTCCTTTTTGTTTTATTTTCATTTTTACTAGTAGTTTCACACATTGTACTGCGTCAGGCAGATTTACTTCTCTTTAAAACTATGCTCTTTTGTAAAAAAGAATCTATGATGGATTGAAAACGGCCTTTTGTTGAAAAACTATTACATTTGTACATTTTATAGATCGCATCGCATCGCATCACTTTACACAACAATGTAAATGAGTTGAACTCTTGTTTTGAAAACTGACCACTCGAATTGCACTAATCAGGTAGTGAACCGACTAACAACAAAACAACTCGATAAGCAAAACAAAGTCTTAACAAGTTTACAACTCGATAAGCAAGTTACGACAACTCGATAAATGAGAGGAAGATGATTACAACCTGACACAGAAAAAGAAACTAATAAGTCTTAAACGAGACACAACAAGGCCCAACAGGACCAAAACAAGACCTTAAAAGACGCGAGTAACAAGAATTCTCTGCAACAAACAACTGGGTCTTTACCAAGAAGGCCAGTGGGGGTGAGGGGGAGACTACCAGCCACAAAAGGAGGCCTGCCGGCCATCAGTGTGCCACTGCCGGCCATTAATGAGCCACTACCGGCCATCAATGGTAGATTCTCCGAAACGGCAACATCTGTCCTCCACTCACTACCTTATATTCTATATGAGTTCCAGCTTCGGGATTCTCTTCATTCCAGCTCAAATTTGCACCAAATGGAAGCATTCCTTGCTCAAAACCTCAAAAATTAGATTGCCAATTGGGATGGCTCGGAAAAACTTAATTTCTAGGGTTTTGGCATAGGTACACTATTCACGTTAAGTCGCACCCCGCTGCGTTTTTAGTTTCTTCATGCTGCGGCAAGATTTTGGAATCCGATGACACACGTCTTCAGCTTTGGCGGGCAAGAGCTGTGTCCCACTTTCGAAGATTTTCAAGCTTTGATGGAATCTGAGCGCAATGAAGAAATCTTGCCACAATTTCGTTTCGGCCACGTCCAAGCCTTAGGGCAGATGTGTGGGCTCACTTTGCATGATGCTCGATTGTTGATTCATGGTAGAGAGTTAGACATCCCGAGCTTGGTTTGTCAATTTTCTGATGCCAGTGACCGCGGCGACCATCATTGGTAGGGTTATCGGCGGCATGCGCTTTGCTTGTGTATACTGTCTCATTTCTTGCTTGTCCCAGGCTCTGGAGGGTTTAGCACTCGTTTGATTGAAGTTGCCGAAGGCTTAAGGGAGGGCAAAAGCTGTATCGCCATGACACTAGCTGAAACGTTGATGGGGTTAGATGCTTTTCATCGCTAAGAGACAGCTAGGTTTGCAGGTAGTCCACTCCTATTGCAGGTAATGTTTCCTACCCCATCTCACATATATATTGCTCACATCACTCGGCCCTCGGGCTCAGTTTTTCTCTCAAAACCCTTTTCTTACTTTTCTCTCAACTTACACCTCTCTATTCTTTAATCTCTCATTTTTCATCCCTCTCCAGATATGGTTGATGGATAAATTAAAGGTTGTGGACTCCTGTCCCACATATTCAGCTCGCGGCTACTTCTTCTAACGACGTCTAGTCGATGCCCCGGATGAGGGATGGTGGTACGACTGAATGTGTAGTTTGTTTGCTCTTGATATTGCTTGGCATTGTCCTTGGCTTAATCTACCGACAATGAGCTACAACATGGGCTACTAGCTTGCGATCTAATTGGTTGGTCTGACACACTGCATGTTCCACTTTCCATTCCGATTTCGGCATCAGTTTGGCCATGATCAGATTTCCCCGGAGAAGGGGATAGAGTATCCTGCTACATTTCCGGTCCGAGGCACGCAACTAGCTTGGTATGCCACAGCCTGGAGGACAAGAGAGCTTCTGGCTCCTGCTCCTGCTTTCAGCTGCACCCTTTCTAATGAGTGCCTAGATTGGCTCAATGAAGAGGCACAGGTAGGGCCCACTTTGGCGTCAAAGGATTCCACAAACTCTGGGAGGGGACGCAGGAACACCTGACCATGCCCCGGATTTATTTTGCTTTATCAGTACTTTTAAGTTTTCTTTATGAATGTAATAAAAAAGCAACTTCAATCGGTTTTCAAGAGTAGGAGAACTCTGTATTGAAATCAATGAAATTAAAGGTTGTGGGTACTGAAAATTTTCTGTTTGGTCCAAAAATGGTCTAAGTCGTAAAAAGATTAATTTGAACAAAATCAACTTTTATTAAAACTTTTCAAAACCATTTTCGATATGGATCAAAACTGGACATGCCCAAGATCTATCCCTGAGATGTACAACCCCGGATCTAAGCAATTAGAAAGTTTCCCATTATGTAAATGGCACTACACGACAATGGAAAGTTTTTCCTTGTTTGAATAGCACCGCAGCACACTGAACGGCAACTGAAAGTTGCCCTTAGTCTGAATGGCACTGCACTGGAGATCACAACCAAGCTCTTGAACGCTGGATAGACAAAGATGACCAGAACGATCACATGGACAAAGTTGATCGAGGAAGTGTTTATGGCTGGACTTCAAGATAAAGTTACATACGTATCCCAAAGATGGGAATCAAGCCTTATGTAGTTCGGCTTGGGTTCACTTGAGTATTAACTCTCTCCTTTTGCACTCTAACTTTTGCCAAGGCTGCCCTTTGTGGGTTTTCAACCTTGCGAGCTCAGTTTTTATAATTTCAAATTTTTTATGCTCTAACTTCTGCCTAGGTCGCCCTTTCGGGTTTTCGGCCTAGCGAGCCACTCAGGGGTAATATTTCTTCAACTTGTCCATGTTGATTGGTTGGGAGAACTCTAGGCCATCTAGATCCATCAGAACAACTGCTCCACCTGACCAAATACACTTGATGATGTAAGGGCTAGTCCAATTAGGTCTGAACTTGCCCCTAGGGTCGTGAATGGGAGCTCGGTTGTCTTTGAGCACTAAATCCCCTTCTTTCAAATTCCTGGACTTGACCCTCTTGTTGAAAGCCCTGGCAATTCTACGTTGATAACCCTGAACATGGTACAGTGCTTTCAACCTTCCTTCATCAAACAGCATGAGTTCTTCGGACCTGCTCTGCTGTCAATCTACCTCAGCTATCTGACACTCAGTCAATACTCGCAAAGACGGAACCTCAACTTCGATAGGCAAAATGACTTCCATCCCATAGACCAATGAATACGGAGTCGCCCCAGTAGAAGTTCGTATGGAAGTCCGGTAGCCCCACAGAGCAAATGGCAACTTATCTGGCCAGTCCCGGTAGGTTTCCACCATCTTCTACAGAATATGCTTGATGTTCTTGTTGGCGGCCTCAACTGCTTCGTTGGTCTATGGCTGATATGTAGATGACTTGTGAAAAGCCACGTTGTACTTGTCCAACAAGTCAATCACCTCCTTCTTGAAGTGCGAACCATTATCTGAAATGATCTCATTTGGGACCCCGTAGTGACAGATGATGTTGTTCCTGATGAACTTTGCGACATGTGATGCCTTCAGTACTGCATAAGATTGGGCCTCAACCCACTTTTTGAAGTAGTCTATCGCAACTAGAATAAACTCATGCCCATTGGACACCTTCGGACTGACAGCCCCGATCACATCAATTCCCCAGACTGAAAACGTCCATGGCGAAGTCATGTTGTACAGCTTCGACGGCGGAATGTTCATGCGATTTGCATGGATCTGACATTTGTGGCATCACCAAACAAAACCAATACAATCCTCCTTCATGGTGGACCAATAGTAACCTTGTCTAAGGATCTTTCAGGCTAGCATCACCCTGTTCATGTGTGCTCCGCACTCTCCTCCATGGATGGCCTCCATCAGGCGCTTCGATTCTTCAGCATCAACACACAGCTTATGCATTCCCAGATGACCCCTCTTGTACAGTTTACCCCTGTAGGCGATGAACTGAGCAACCATTCTTCACATTGCCCTCTTATCTTTGGCGTTTTCCCCTGGTGGATACGTCTCTTTCTCCAAGAAGTTTCAAATGTCGTAATACCAGGGGTTCTCATCTTGAACCTCTTCTATGACAGCAATCAGCTCGTAGGCCGGTACAAATTTCTGATCAATGATGATTGGACGCATCTGGACTCCAAAAGGGATGTCTATCATGGATAATAGAGTTGCTAGTGAATCAGCGAACCTGTTGTTCTCTCTTAGCAGATGGGCGAAGTTCAGCTTCTCAAACTGAGAAATCAGCAAGTCCAAGGTCTAGTGGAAAATTCTCATCTTTTTTTCTTTAACTTTCCAATCTCCTTTAGCCTAAGATACAACAAGGTTTGAGTCCCCGATGACATCCAACTGTTTTGCCCATAGTTCTAGGGCAGCTTCTAATCCAGCAATGCGTGCCTCATATTCTGCTTCGTTGTTAGAGACTTTGAACCAGAGTTTGAATGCCAGAGGGATACGGGAATTATCGGGTGCTATTAGCAACACTCCTATCCCATACCCGTATTGATTTGACGCTCCATCAAAGTACATCGTCCAAGTTTTGTTTTCGACATACAAAATGGTCTCGTCTGGGAATAGGTACTCAACAGCTTCATCCCCTTCTATTGGGTGATCGGCAAGGAACTCCGCTACCGCTCTCCCCTTTACTGACTTGCGCGTCACATACTTCAGGTCGAATTCGGAAAACTGAAGCAACCAACGAGCTAGCCTACCCGTAAGTACTGGTTTCTCGAAGAGGTATTTGATGGGATCTAATCTCAAAACCAACATTACAGAGTGAGCTAACAGGTAGTGCTCCAGCTTCCTGGTAGCCCATACCAAGGCCAGACAAACCTTCTCCAGCGGAGTGTAGCGGGTCTCGTAATCCAACATCTTCTTGCTCAGATAGTAGATGGGTCTCTCCACTTTGTCCACAAACTCTTGTGCAAGCATGCAACCCATTATAGTTTCAGTCACTGAAAGATACAAATCAACGGTTTTCTCAGCTCAGGCGGTGACAACACAGGCGGGTTCTGTAAGTATTGCTTAATCTGTTCAAAAGCAGCTTGGCATCAACCGTCCCATTGGAACTTCGTTCCTTTCTTCAAGAGATCGAAGAGTGGTTCACAAGTCAAGGTTAATTTTGAGATAAACCGTCTTATGAATTGCACTTTACCCAGAAAGCCTCACACCTCCTTTTCAGTCCTTGGTGGTGGCATTTCTAAGATGGCCTTGATTTTGGAAGGGTCAACTTCGATGCCCCTTTGTGTAATTAAGAACCCCAGCATTTTTCCTGCTGTAACACCAAATGTACATTTCTGAGGATTCAACCGCAACCAGAATTCTCTAATCCTTTGAAAGAACTTTTGCAAGGCGGTGTAGTGGCCCTCTCTTTCTTTGGACTTGACAATCATGTCATCCACGTACACCTCAACCTCTTTGTGGATCATGTCATGTAATATTGTGGTCGCAGCCCATTGATATGTTGCACCAGCATTCTTGAGCTCAAACGGCATTACTCTATAACAATAGGTCCCCCGTGGGGTGGTAAAAGCAGTCTTCTCCCGGTCTTCGGGTGCCATTACTATCTGGTTGTAGCCTGAAAAGCCATCCATGAACGAAAGCAAAGCATGCCCCACAGTAAAATCCACTAACTCGTCGATATGCGGCAGAGGAAAGTCGTCCTTCAGACTGGCTTTGTTCAAATTTCTGAAATCTACACATACCCGAATTCTGCCATCCTTCTTCGGCACTGGAACTATGTTGGCCAACCAAGTTGGGTATTCAAATACTAGCAGGAACCCTGCATCAATTTGCTTGGTGAGCTTTTTTTTGATCTTGATAGCCCAGTCTGGGCGGATCCTCCGGAGTTTCTGTTTAACAGGTCGGGCCTCTGGATCGAGAGGGATCCAATGCTGTACAATCTCAGGATCGATTCCAGGCATGTCTTCGTAGGACCACGTGAAAACATCTTTGAAATCTTTTAATAAAGCGACTAACCGCTCGCGCTCCTCCGAAGACAACGTGGATCCGATCTGGACCAGCTGTGGGTCCTTCTCAGTACCAACGTTAATTTGGGTGATTTCATCAACCAGTGGTTATACAAACCTCTCCTGCTCTTGTTCAAGCAAATATTTCAAAACCGGAGGAATTTCTTCCTCGTCGTTTTCATCAAAATTTTGAAAGTCCTGATTAATACAATAAATCAAATGCATAGAAAAGTACTTAGAAGCCACAGCTATTCCATTCTCATTAATCACTTCAACCGGTCCATCTGATTCTTCTGTTGCAACAGACTGAAAAGAGAAAGAAAAAGACGACCTAGACAGGACTGTGGCATCCGGGTTGTCACCCCCAAGAATACCAAACTCAGACTTAGACGAGCTGGAACTTGATTCTGACCCTACGAACTCGGTGGAATCAGACTCTAGCTCACTACCTGACCCGGTGCTGCTCGACAAGAATCCCTCCTTGTACTGCTGTGGACGCGCCCTCGGGCCTTATGCCTCCACAGTTCAGACTCCCTTTTGTGTCGGTTCTTAGTCTAAACCAAAGAGTCCAAATCCAGCAAATCGTTTTGAGAAAATAGATTTTTTAAAGAAGTGCCAAACATGGACTGCTTTGCCAGATACAGAGTCGCCACCTAAATATTTTTTTAATGGGGGAATTTAGGAAATCCTAACTCGTTTGCCTAAGGCCACGTGTCCGTCATTACCAAAGTTGCCTCGGCTCGGGAACTTGGGTAAGATTGGGGAAGGTCAGCTATGAGCACCCCCACTCGCCCGATCCAAAGATCGGCCTCTACTAACCATGATATCGAATTTTGAAAACGTTATGTGCCCTTAATCCGGTTAATTAGCTAGAATTACTATGTGATGTGCACGGCAAAACAAGTATAGACTAGATCACTTAATTTGGAACAAAGCATCGCATATCCGTTTGTTTGGAAAATGTTTTGAAATTTGCTACTCGCGAGTGGGCTAAAACACGGATTACAATGAGTTGTTCCAACTCAAACAATCCAACCTTCACCCACAGGCATTTAAGCAGTTATATCACATAAGCACGTAGCCGCATGGTAAACATGCTGTCATGTTGATATCCACACTCATGCGAGATGCTAAAGCATAAATACTTACATTGTACTCCGTGCCAAAACAATGAACTAGTTAGTAATCATGCATGATCCTAGTTCATGTTAAGTGGCTAATGCATCGCATACAAAATGCCATTAGAATAGGCTCGGCTAATCTAAGGATGACATGTGAAATTCAACAACTCAATGCACGTATTCAAGTTTGGAATTTGAAATACTATGCGGTTAGCATTATGCGCCGAGCCCGGTGCATGCAAGACTGATGAATGATGCACGCAGGCATAGCATAAGGTATGCTAAATTAAATATACCCTAATACTAACCATCAAAAGCAAGTAAGTAAAAGGGAGAAAGAAGTGGAGGTTGGAAGACATTCACACACACGCACCCACACTTATTACAAATTTGCCCTCGCTCGGAGGGACCAAAAGAATAATACAATTAATTAACCTACAAGCTAATTAATTATTACAGAAAAATTAAACTAGTTAAGCAAATTAACTAATCTAATAAAACAGTAAATAGCCTCGGGAAGAGGGCCCAATGCAATGCATGCTCGGTTCCGCTCGGAAGTCCACTGCCATGCACAAGCTGCCTCTGTTTTCCCTACTCTACTCCTCTGAAGACTGCCTGCCAAAGTCCCAGGGTATACTCTCTGGATGTTGGGGAATGCCACCGGCCAGGGGGAATTGTCACTGGCCACAGAGAATGGTCATCGACCACAAATAAAGCCATCGGCCGCAAATTGTTGGTCGGTCGGCACTGTATGTAGCCGACTGGCCAAAACTTCCTACAGAACCTATTTTGACAACAGTAGAGGGCAAAACAAGGCATGGCAATGAATTTCAAGCAAATGTATGCACCAACACATCCCTTATCATGCTTGTGACTCAAAGGGGTATGGTCCTTGGTTCTCGGACCGTCAATCGCGCATTTTAATGCGTGATGGCCCAAGAAACCAAGTATGCACTTTCAATGTGGGATGAAATGCACACAAACAAACCATGAGCTCAACCTCTATCATACTCAATTCAAGCGGCAAAGCATGCATGCCAATGCAATGCAACCTAGGCATATGAGCTAATATGCAACATGGCAATGCAAACAAGTATACAAACATGCAAATATACAACATCATATCAAACATGTTACAACATGTGAGGCAAGCACAATTGGATCAATATGATTCATACATGATGCACTTAACAAAGTGACATAAACATGAAGGCACACAATGCAATAGGCATGCGACATCAACATTAATGACAAGCATGCGATATCATGCAAAAAGACCAATTATGTAACAGCATACAAGGCAAGCACGCAATACGTGGAAAGGATGGACTTAAGCTAATTTGGGCAGCCCCCAAACAAGCCTAAAACAGTGGCCAACATGCTCAAAAATGGAGGCTAATGTGCATGCAAATAGGCATGCATGTAAGGTCCAACACTTAGGCACATACAGACAACGTCTAAGCTTAAAAGGAGACAAACATGGGCATGTGGCATGCATCATAAGCTCTGAAATTGCATGAAATAGAGGTGCTAAACCAACTAATCAAGGCAAGTAAAGCATGCAAGCAAAGTCCAAGGTCTAAGGCTAGCCCAAGGGGGCTTAAACCATGTTTAAGTCAACCAAGCCTCACAAGGCCAAGTGGACTTAAAACAAGTCCAAGGCAGACCTAAACAATACTAAGGATACACCTAGATGGCATCTAAGTGACCTAAACATGCAAGCATGCACAAGGGCCTAAACAAGAGGCATAAGGTACAACCTCTTGAAGCATCAAAGGGGCATCAAATGCAAGCATGTCATGAGGACTGAAATGACATGTTAAATGGTTCCAAACCACTGGAATAATGCAAGCAATGCATGTTCATGGTTCATACACTTAAGGCTTACAAGCCAAGAATGCAAAGAGGCTAAACAAAGCATGGCAAGCATGGCTAAGACAACCTACATCAAACCTTAAGCATGGAAAAACAAGCCTAAAAGCTTCACAAAGCTTGGCCAAAACAAGCAAGCATGGTAATCTACATACTAAGTACATGTTAAGGCAAATGATGGCATTACAACACATGTACGCTAAACAAGCATGGTGTGCCTAAACCAAGTAAAAACAGTGCTATATTATGACAAAATAAGCACAAATAACAACTAAGGCATGGCCAACATACACTTAAACATGATGCTCACTCATGAGGTAAAAATGGCCCTTTTCAAGGACAACAAGGAGAGGGGGTGGCCCTCTCCTTCTTGGGACTCCAAGGCACCATCCTCACCACTGAAATCCCTCAAGATTTCAGTGGTGAGGAGGTCCAAACAAAGTGGTCCCGGAGCTCACCCAAAATGGCTCAAAATGGGGCCAAACAGGCCCTAAGAGGGGTCAAACAACCCCAAAAAACAAAACACTCTTAAACAACTATTTAAAGCCCTCAAAAACAGAACTTTTATATGTTATATGCAAAGTCTAAAAACAGTTACAAGGTAGGAAAAAAAGCTAAGCAAGAATGGGGAACAAAAGGAGTAAGTTCCTACCCTTGTTGATCCTCCTCAAGAATGATGCTCCAGCAGCTTCTCAAAGCTCAAAACTAGTCAAGAACTTTAAAAACAGTCCCTTAGAACCTTAGTAGCCAAGGGAAAGTGTAATGGTAGGTGTTTGTGTGCAATACTACGAACAAACACACACTAAACACACACAAGAGAGAGATATAGAGATAGGTGATATGTAAACCCTAACCCTAAAACTCAGAGCTCTGGAAAATTTTTGTAACCCTAATGGAGGGAGAAGAGGCTCCCTCTTATAGAGCTCTCTCTTGTAAAGCTTCTCAAGTAAGCTAGTCAAGAGGGAGATCCCTCCATACACGTGTATGGAGGAGAGCAAAGTGTATGCCAGCTAGCACAGCTGGCATAAAAAATATCTGCAAAAGCAGATGAACAGTGATCGGCCAGCCAAAATGCCATTTTGACAAAATAAATGGCCAATCGACCAAAAAGAGTGTCGACCGGCCATACATATGGCCGATGGCAACAAAACACTAGCCGGTGGCCTCTAGCCATGGTTGGTGATGTGTAGGGATGGCCCACAAGCCATTCCCTGTCCCTCAAAGGCAAAACACAAGTGTTTGGTGCAAAACCAAACACAAAAGAGTCAAGTCGGGAGATCCTGAGGCAAGGCACGTAGCCGAGACCTCCGGGAACTCGAGACGAACACAAACATGGATGATCACTGAGTGTTCAAACGGTGACGTCCAAGTCTTAAGGATGGTCAAAAATAGGGTGTCTACAGTTGCCCCTCTTTGACAGAACTCGAAAGTCATAAGAATGATGGGAGTGAGTGTCAAAGCCCAGAGACGACCCGTTTTTGACAAGGCCAAAGACTTAGACAAAGCATGCAAGACAATAAAGATACGCGCCCGAAGGCAGGGGCAAAATGCAACTGAAAATGCAAGAAGTCGAGCATAACTTATGATCATGCAAAGAAAAGCTGTAACGAAGCACATACAATGCAAGAGTTTTAAGCTAGCATACACCAAACTACACTACAATGCAGAGAGGGTGTAAGTGAATTATGCAATTCTTGATACGTCTCACTCAGAGAATACAATACCTGTGCAGCTCATCTGGCTGCACCAACTTCAAATGAACCGTACGTACAATATCGTGCCTGAAAGAGAAAGCAACTTAACAGGTACAATATTGTTAGCGACATGCATGACAATGCAAAATGAATGCAAAATGATATGCAAAATATGCAAAACTATGTATAAACAATGCAAGTGATATGCAATGTATTTGAAACAATGCAAATGATATGCAATGCATTTGAAACATGATCAAATCATGAACAGTTCAAAACCACACAAATGTCATAGAGATGATGGAGATGCAAAGTCCGTCTACCATAGAAAGGTGCCGCAACCCTCAAAGCACGTACACATGCAGAACTATGAGTGTTGTAGACGGACACAAGAACAAGTAATTGGGTGGAATGACATAAGTGGGGAAATGACCCGCTGAGGAAAGACCAATGATCCTAATGCTGGATGCAAAAACAATTACACTACAATGTAATATATACAATGGATATGGCGCGCGGGCCAAACCAAATCTTGCCTAGGAAAGACATGTACACATACAAGCCATGTCTAACACAGAAAAGGTGCCGCAACCCTCAAACCACAATATCAGCAGTGGAATAGGCGCGTACACATGCAAAACTGTGCTTTGACGTGAAAAATATGGGCACATACCAAACCAAGCTCAACAAGGAAAGGTGCAAGCCATAGATGAAGGTGATGCAGTAAATGCACGCAATCTACAATGCAATATGTACAGTATGCAATGGATGGATGGATACAATGGATAAGGCACGCGGGCCAAAACATATATTGCCTATGAAAGGCATGTACATAAACAAACCATGTCTAACACAAAAAAGGTGCCGTAACCCCCAAACCACAATATCAGCAGTGGAATAGGCGCATATACATGCAGAACTATGCTTCGATACGAAGAGTGTGGGCACATACCAGACCAAGCTCAACATGGAAAGGAGCAAGCCATAGATGGATGTGATGCAATGAATGCATGCAAGCTATAATGCAATATATATATACAATATGCAATAGATGGATGTGAATGTAATATTTACAGTGAGATGCATGACATATGCACTATATACAATGTAATGCATGACATATGCATTATTTACAGTGATGCATGACATATGCACTATTTACAATGTATGCATGACATATGCACTAATTACAGTGAATGCATGACATATGCACTAATTACAGTGAATGCATGACATATGCACTATTTGCGATGCAAATGCATGACACATGCATGTTATATACAATGATGCGTGACATATGTATGTTTTTTTGTTTTTGTTTTGAAAATGTAAATGATGCATGTTTTTTTTTTTTTAAATGTTTTTTTTTTTTTTTTTAAATGCATGACACATGCATGAAAGGGGAAATGCATGACAATGCATGTTGCTTGAAATGCATGACAATGCATGTGAACTCGAATGCGCGACGACACCGTCGCTTGAAATGCATGACAATGCATGTGAACTCGAATGCGCGACGACACGCGTCACTTGGGATGCATGATAAGATGAAACTTACCAAAAGTCGTTCAGGCACGACAAACACCGAAGGACTTGCATCTTCAGAGGATTTAAGGTCTCCTAGACCAGGCGTGTTTAAGGTCTCACCAGACCGGGCGTGTTTAAGGTCTCGCCAGACCGTAGAAAATGCATGATAATGCAAGCATAATGACGTATAACTCAACGCACGTTCACGGCATAGCGTTGTAGCGTAATGCACGTGGCATGACTTTCGAATCTCTCAGGAAACAAAAGGATATAAAAAGGATACGTCGCGCACATTTTCGAGCATGGCACGCCGAGGACGCGGTCCGAGGTCAAAATGGGGACCGATTAAGCTTCAAAAATGCCTGTTCTTGCACTGAGCTGAGAAATGGAGGCCACAAACCACACATATGCCCCAAACAAGCGTGTAGGAGGCTCACCGGCCATTGTAGGAGATCACCGGCTGTCCACCGGCCATCAAAATATGTCACTGGCTGTCCATCGGCCATCAAAAAATTCATCGGCCAAATATTTGGCCGACTGGCCAACAGTGTGGCCGACCGGCCAAACATGCCTGAATCGGGGCAGTTTGGTCCTTTCAGCCATGGGTCTTTAAATATAGGGCTCATAGCCCTATATTTCTCATTCCCTCAAGCTCGAAAACTCCTCCTCTCTCCCTCCAGACTATTTTTCTTCCTCCGATCCTCGTTTTTCTTGCGTTTAGAGCCCGTTTCATCGTCCGATTCGCGAATACCTTCGCATTTCGACTGTTTTGAACCGAACGAAACTTTGTTACGGTGTCCCGTTTTTTATTTCCGCCACTCGGGGCTTGTTTCCCTCGAGTTTTCCTCGATCCCCGTACCTTTTTACCCTGCCTCTAGCGAAGGAACACTGATTGCCCTTCAACTGAATCTCCGACCTAACAAAGTCTATCAACACAAGTCCAATGTACCCGGGGAATAGTGGAGCCTTCTGAAGCTATGGTTCTCAGACTACCTAGCAAAAGAGAAAACAGACAGCACCTCAGCCTGATTTCACCAAAATAGGTATGAGCATAGTAGGATAACTGTGCCCTCTACTGAATTCTGCCCCAAAATTCTGCCTGTAAACCGATACCCTCAGGTAAACTGAATCCCAAAATACTGAACTGGTGCCGCAGGCCTGATGCCCAAACTTGCAAACTGATACATGCATTCCCTGTAGAGGCACACTCTAAAAGCACATAGCAAGCAAGTGAGAGTGAAAACACCCCTATGGAGGGGTAGGGCTTCCCTGTCCTATTTTGTCAGGAGCTAGGGTTTCACTACGCACACAGTGGTTTCAAACAACCTACGATCGGGTAAGCAACCTGTCCTAGTTTGGAATGGTCACTACGGATTCCGAAAATGCACTAGGTCGAATGGTCAAAAAGGGTGCCCCGATAAAACTGGGGTTTGTGCTCCCATACTGGTAGAGCGCATAACCGGTCAGCCTTATGGCATGCTTTGACAAAGCAAGCCTCCGGCAAACCGTTCAGGAATAGCAGATGGCAAACACGGTATCCTAGGTGCACCAATGCACATGCGATGCGAAGAAACACATAAGTGTAGTCAAAACATGATATCATGAGTTCGAGTCAAGTTCTCTTTCTCCCTAGTGGAGTCGCCAGAAACTGTAGACGCGCCCTCTGGGCCTCATGCTACAGTTCGGACTCAATTTGTGTCGGTTCTTAATCTGATCTCACAATGTGCAATGTGAGATTGATAAATCACCAAAGAGTCCAAATCCGGCAAATCGTTTTGGAAAACAGATTTTTGTAAAGAAGTGCCAGATATGGACTGCTTTGCCAAATACAAAGTCGCCACCTAAATATTTTATTTTGGGAGAATTTAGGAAACCCTAACTCATTCCTTAAGGCCACGTGTCCGTCATCACCAAAGTTGCCTCGGCTCGGGAACTTGGGTACGATTGGGGAAGGTCAGCTATGAGCGCCCCCTCTCGCCCGATCAAAGATCGGCCTCTACTAACCATGATATCTGGTTTTTGAAAACACATGCATTCTTATTCTAGTTAATTTGCCTAGAATCACTATGTGATGCGCGCAGCAAAACAAGTATAGACTAAATCGCCTAATTTGGAACAAAGCATTGCATATCCGTTTGTTTGGAAATGGTTTGAAGTTTGCTACTCGCAAGTAGGCTAAAATACAAATTTCAATGCATTGTCCCAATTCAAGCAATCCAACCTTCACCCACAGGCATTCAGGCAGTTATATCACATAAGCACATAGTCTCATGGTAAAGCATGCTATTATGGCAACACTCGCACGCATGCAAGGATGCTAAAGCATAAAAGCTTACCGAGTACTCCAAGCGAAAACAGAAACTAGTTAGTAATCATGCATGATCCTAGTTCATGTTAAGATGGCTAATGCAACACGTGCAAAGATGCAACCAGAATAGGCTCGGCTACCCTAAGAGTGTCATACGAGATGCGACAGTTCAATACATGTATTGAACTTGGAATTGAAATACAATGCAGTTAGTATGATGCGCCGAGCCCAGTGCATGCAATACAGATGAATGGATGCAAACATGCAAGCATAAGGTATGCTAAATGAAACATGCCCTAAACTAACCATCGTAAGCTAGTAAATAAAAGGGAGAAAGACGTGGGGTTGGAAGACATACATCACATGCACGCACACTTATTACACAATTGCCCTCGCTCGAAGGGTCCGAATAATAATACAAACCGAATAAATAATTAACTATCCTAGCTAATTAAATATTACAAAACCTTAATTAATTAAACAAATTAACTAAGCTATGGAAAGCAGTAAAAGGCCTCGGGAAGAGGGATGCATGCATGCTCGGATTGGCTTCGCCTGGAAATCCCTTGCCATGACACATGTTGCCTCTGTTTTCACTGCCCTGCTCCTCTGAAAATTATGCAAGTTTCCAGAACCCTTCTAATCCACCTCATGGATGCTGTGAGAGGCCATCGGCGAAAAGTAAAGGCCACCGGCCATCCATCGACCATGGATATTGATATCGGCCACAAATGTTTGGTCGATCGGCACTATAGATGGCCGACCGGCCATATCTTCCTGCAGAAACCTGTTTTGACAGTAGCAAAGGACAGACAAGGCATGGCAATGCATTTTCAAAGCAATGTGTGCACCAACACAACCCTTATCATGTTTATGACTCAAAGGGAGATGGTACTCAATTCTCGGACCACCAATCGCGCATTTTAGTGCGTGATGGCCCAAGAAACCAAGTTGTGCATTTTGATTTCAAATGAAATGCAAACCAAATAAGCACATAAAGCCCAACCTCTATCATACTCACTTCAAGAGGCAAAGCATGCATGCTCTATGCAATGCAACCTAGGCATGTAGGCTAAGTATGCAACATGAACATGAGGACAAGTATGCAAGTTAGCAAACATGCAAAGTGTAATCTTAACCATGCAAGCATGAAAGACGCAACACGGACAACATGTTAAGTACAATGCATGCCAATTACATTACAACCTAAGCATGCAAAGGTGCAATGTATCAAACATGCAAAATTCGATGTAACAAGCATGGAACAAGGCCAAATATGCAACAACACGTAGGGCAAGCATACAACAACATGCTAGAATGCTCTTAAACTAATTTGGACAGCTCTCAACTAGGCCCAAAACAGTGGCCAAAAAGCTATGGAAATGGGGCCAAATGCACATACACGCATGCATTCATACATGATCCAATTCCTAAGCATAAATGAGGGACTCTTAAGCACACTTAAAAGAGATGAACATGGGCACATGGCATGCATACTAAGCTCTTAAATTATGTTAGAAAAGGTGCCAAACCAACTAAACAAATCAAGCAAAACATGCTCATGACTTTACACACTCAAGGCCTACAAGCTAGAATGCAAAGAGACTATACAAAACATGTTGAGCATGACCAAAGCAACTAAAAATAGAGCTAAAGCACACTAAAACATACACAAAAGCTTCACAAAGTTTGGCCAAAACCATGCTAGAACAAGGGCCAAAGCCTAAAGCATGTTAAGGCAAATTTATGGCATTACAAGACAAGTATGCTAAGCATGCATGGTGTGTCTAAACCAACTTAAAACAGAGATAAAACATGGCAAAATACTACCAAATACCTACTGAAACATGGCCAACATGAACTCAAAAATGGTGCACACTCATGAGGCTTAAAATGGCAAGTTTGAAGACAACAAGGAGAGGGGATGGCCCTCTCCTTCTTAGGACCTTAAACCACCATCCTCACCACTGAAATCCCTCGAGATTTCAGTGGTGAGGAGGCCAAAACAAGGTGGTCCCGAAGCTCACAAAAACAATGCTAAAAAACAAGGCCAAACAAGGCCTAAGAGGGGGTAAACCACCTGAAACGAAAAAGTGATCTTAAACAAACTTCAAAAGCATGAAAATACAAGACTTTTTTTCAGTTTATAGCTAAGCTTAAATCAGCATGCAAGATAGGCTAAAATGAGATACGAAAAAGGGCTTAAATGGGGAAGAAACTCACCCTTGAAGACAAATTTCGAGACCAACAACTTCAGGAGCCAAAAACCAGCTTTTAGAGCTCAAGAAACCCTCCCAAGAACCTCAGTCCAATGGTGGTGGTGTATGGCTATGAGGAGTGGTGCAATAGACCAAGAACAAGACCCTTTTGAACCCTCTAACACACACAAATGTAGAGAGAGAGGGAGATATAGAGAGAGGGAGATATAGAGAGAGGGTGATATATATATCCTATATATCAGATTTTTCTAACCCTTGAAATGGAAGGAGAGGCTCTCTATTTATAGAGTAAGGCAAAAGGCCTAAGCTTCTTAGAGAAGCTAAGGCGAAAGGGTCAAAGGGGACAAGCTTCTAAGAGAAGCTAAGTCAAAGGGTCCAAGCTTCTTCAAGAAGCTTAGAACAAAATGGTCAAGCTTCTTTGAGAAGCTAGACAAGGGTTCAAGCTTCTTGGAGAAGCTAGAGGAAAAGGTGCAAAAGGTGCAAGTTTCACTTGGAAGCTTAGAAAGGTTCAAGCTTCTTGGAGAAGCTTGGAGCAAAGGGTTCAAGCTTCTTGGAGAAGCTAGAACAAAGGTTCAAAAGGTTCATGCTTCCTCAAGAAGCTAAAACCAAGGGTTTGAAAGATTCAAGCTTCCTCAAGAAGCTAAAACCAAGGGTTCGAAAGGTTCAAGCTTCCTCAAGAAGCTAAAACCAAGGGTTCGAAAGGTTCAAGCTTCCTCAAGAAGCTAAAACAAGGGTTCAAAAGGTTCAAACCCCCCTCAAGAAAAGGTCTCGGCTAGAAGAAGTGGCCGATTGACCAAAATCAGCGGCTAGCCGACCAAACATAGTGCCGACCGGCCAAACATTTGGCCGATGGCAACAAAACACAGCCAGTGGCCTCAAGCCATGGCCGGTGATGTGCGGGGATGACCTTCAAGCCACTCCCTGCCCCTCAAAGGCAAAACACAAGTGTTTGGTGCAAAACCAAACACAAAACAGTCAAGTCGAGAGATCTTGAGGCAAGGCGTGTGGCCGTGACCTCCGAGAACTCAAGACGAACACAAACATGGATGATCACCGAGTGTTCAAACGGTGATGTCCAAGCCTTGAGAACGATCAAAAATGGCGTGTCTATAGTTGCCCCTCTTTGACAGAACTCGAAAGTCATAAAAATGACAGGAGTGAGTGTCAAAGCCCAGAGACGACCCATTTTTGACAAGGCTGAAGACTTAGACAAACATGTAAGACAAACAAAGATATGCGCTCGAAGGCAGGGGCAAAATGCAACTGACAATGCAAGAAGCCGAGCATAACTTATGAACATGCAAAGAAAAGCTGTAACGAAGCATATACATGCGATAGTTTTAAGCAAACAAATTCAAACCAAACTACATTACAATGCAGAAAGGGTGTAAAAGAATTACTACAATTCTCACTGCGAATACAGTGTGCATGTGTGATAGATACACAAAGCAAACGTGTGTGATGGATACACAAAGCGAGCATGTGTGGTAGATACACAAAGCGGATCTAGTGTGATGGATACACAAAAAGGTGAACAAAAAGTGTGATAGATACACTAAGTGAACAAGGTATGATAGATACACAAAGCGAGAGTGTGTGATTGATACAAAAAGCAAATGTGTGTGATTGATACACAAAGCGAGCATCGTGAGCATGGTGTGATGGACACAAAAAGCGAATGTGTGATAGATACACATAGTGAGCATGTGATAGATACACTATATGAAGCAAAATGTGATAGATACAGTAGCTGAGCGCGTGACGGATACACTAAGTGAGTGTGGTGAGCACAATGCGATAGATACACTAAGGGTGAACACAAAGTGTGATAGATGCACCAAGTGAACAAAGTGTGATGTATACACAAAAGGTGAACACAGAGTGTGATAGATGCACTTAGTGAACAAGGTGTTGTTGATATACTAAATGTGAACACGAAGTGTGATAAATGCACTTAGTGAACAGGTGTGATGGATACACAAAAGGTGACCACAAAGTGTAATAGATGCACTAAGTGAACAAGTGTGATGGATACACAAAATGTGAACACGAAGTGTGATAGATGCACTTAGTGAATAGAGTATGATAGATATACTAAAGGTGAACACGAAGTGTGATAGATGCACTTAGTGAACAGAGTATGATTGATATACTGAATGTGAACACGAAGTGTGATAGATGCACTTTGTGAACAGAGTATGATTGATATACTGAATGTGAACACGAAGTGTGATAGATGCACTTTGTGAACAGAGTATGATTGATATACTCAACGTGAACACGAAGTGTGATAGATGCACTTAGTGAACAAAGTATGATTGATATACTGAACGTGAACACGAAGTGTGATAGATGCACTTAGTGAACAGAGTATGATTGATATACTGAATGTGAACACGAAGTGTGATAGTGCACTTAGTGAACAAAGTATGATTGATATACTGAATGTGAACACAAAGTGTGATAGATGCACTTAGTGAATAGAGTATGATTGATATACTAAATGTGAACCCAACGTGTGATAGATGCACTAAATGAACAAGTGTGATGGATACACTAAATGTGAACACGAAGTGTGATAGATGCACTAAGTGAACAAATATGATTGATATACTAAATGTGAACACGAAGTGTGATAGATGCACTTAGTGAACAAGTATGATGGATATACTAAAGGTGAACACGAAGTGTGATACATGCACTTAGTGAACAAAGTATGATTGATATACTAAATGTGGACACGAAGTGTGATAGATGCACTTAGTGAACAGAGTATGATTGATATACTCAATGTGAACCCGAAGTGTGATAGATGCACTAAGTGAACAAGTGTGATGGATACACTAAATGTGAACACGAAGTGTGATAGATGCACTAAGTGAACAGGTGTGATGGATACACAAAAGATAATGACGTGAACATGTGCATGATAGATACACAAAATGAGGATTTGTGTGATAGATACAGAAAATGAGAATATATGTGATATATACAGAAAATGAGAATGTGTGTGATAGATACAGAAAATGAGAATGCGTGTGATAGATACAGAAAATGAATGAAGTGTGATTGATACACTAAGTGAAGAGAGTGTGATTGATACACTAAATAAATGAAGTGTGATTGATACACTAAATAAATGAGAGTGTAATTGATACACTGAATGAAGTGTGATTGATACACTGAATGAAGTGCGATTGATACACTAAATATATGATCTTAAACGGAGCTTCTTTGAATGAACCATACATACAATATCGTGCATGAATGAGAAACAAATTTGATAGATACAATGCATTACAATGCATGATGCTTAAGGAAAGCAATAAATAGACAAAGCAGCGCTTTAGAAAGCACCTCATGAAGTGAGTGGCGGTGAACCACTCTTCTCCGATGGGGATCTTCCCTTGTGCCCTTTGAACACTTACGTTCAACTTACAGTACAAAGGCTCTGAAATACTGACAAGGGTTCTTCACGTAGAACACTTTGGATGCTGCCTTTCTTCCTGATCATATTCACAACTTTCCCTATTCTCCAACGGGGTGACAGACTAGGTTGGTTCAGTATCCAGAATTGAGGTGCATACACGCTATCTCAACCTATGGGGCTTCCATATAGATTTCAAGCCGGGGATACACCCCTGGGTATTTAAACCAGACTTTAGTCCCGGAAATCCCGAACCTTTACGTTCTAGGCATCAGCCATTCGAACTCTAGTTTCCACCGTCGCAGTTGGTCTCCTAGGAACTCATTGGAAACACGGCCAAGATGTCCCTGGCACGAAACGGTACTCGAGGAGAGCACTTCTGATCGCCATTCTGGCTCTTAGAAGAATTGATCTTGAGTTTGAGGTAGAGGCACACTCATACTTCGGAGCATCGACAAGGCCTGACGAGGTGCATACGAAATGCAATCTCGGAGCTTACTGAAGTTGGAACAAACTCAGATGCCCGACATTTTCCTCTTTTGCCTTTGCTTTGCAGTCCGGAACCATTATAGCTTCAGATAGGTCCTGGTTCTACTGTTCTCACATGACCTGGGTTGAACCCTGCGGTTTTATGAAAGAACAAATTCTATTTTGCACAAATGTGGACAATGACACAGCACCCTGAGCACAAAACGATTTTATTTTTGAGATTGAGAGATGAGTTTTTGACCAGGGTATTGAGCCTACGACTAACCACAGTCCACTACGACTCAACAACGGAAAACAAAAGGTAAGCAACCTAAACACATCGAGTAACACTCGAAATGACTCAAAACAAGAATCGACATAAGATAAAAAGACACGACACTCAGACGTGCACAAGGAGCCTGTTTCTCTGGGTATTGTTTCCCACCCTTTCTCACTTGTGATTCTCACATCACTTGGCACTCAATCTCTAGTTTTCTGAAAAAGCCCTTTTCTCACTTTTTCTCTCAACGCACATCTCTCTATTCTTCAATCTCTCATTTTTTATCCCTCCCCTAGGTGGTTGATGGGTAAACAAGAAGTCGCGGGCTCTTGCCCCTAGCATTCTGCTAGATTCTCTTTCTTCTGCTCACAATAGTGAACTTCCCCCACAGAGGGGTTACACTAAGATGGGGTGTGTAGCAAATTTGCAGCTGACATCGGTTGATGATGCTTTGCTGAGGAGTTTGGACGTGATCAGATCTGTCCAGATGAGGGAGTGGAATATCTTGATCCATTCCAATTCGTGCTTCACACTTGGCTTGATACCTCGTTGCTTGGAGGATGAGAGAGCTTTCAGCCCTTTGTTATTAGCTTCAGTTGTGCCCTTTCTGGCAAATAGAGTGCCCTTCTTGGCAAGTGTGGTGATAATGGGCAAAAAACAGAACACCTGACTCAACTGTGCCCCTAGTTCATCATTTTGACCATTTTTTGTTTTTTGCTTTCTACTAAAACAATTTTGACCAATATGAGAGTTAGATTAACACACTTGTTCGATTTTCTGATTTAAAATCATACGAGTTAGGCTATGAACACTGAAAATTTTCCTTTTTTGGTTCTAAGAAAGGATCCAATTTTGGAAAAATGGAATAATTTCCGAGAAAATTAGTCAACCTCAGTAAAAATTTTGAAAATTTGTTTTTGCAAGTGGCCACTGCTCAACGAGCACGGAACCTACTCTTGAGATGCACAACCTCAGATCCGAAGGAAAATTGCCCCTTTGTCTGAAGGACACTGCATGGCAACGGAAAGTTGCCCCTTGTTTGAACGGCACCGCAGTGCATTGAATGGCAACGGAAAGTTGTCGCTTGTCTGAATGGCACCGCAGTGCATTGTAGTCAGTCCTCGGAGTGACGATCACAACCGAACTCTTAGATGCAGAGGAGACAAAGATGACCAGAACCATCACATGGACACAGTCGAATTTGAAGTGTTTTATGACTGGACTTCAGAATGAAGTTGCCTACGTATCCCAAAGATGGGAATCAAGCCTTACGTAGTTCAAGTTTAAGGTACACTCAGGTATTAATCTCTTCTTTTGCACTCTAACTTTTGCCAAGGCCGTCCTTCCGGGTTTTCAACCTTGCGAGCTATGTTTTTCTTCTTTTCTTTTCAATTCTTTTCATTTCTTTTCCACTTTTTTCTTTTTCATCTTTCTTTTGTATTTTTTTTCTTTTCTCTTTTCTTTGCATTTTTTCTTTTCTCTTTTCTTTTTTTCTTGCTCTAACTTTGGCCTGGGTCGTCCTTCCGGGTTTTCGGCCCAGCAAGCCTCTCAAGGGTAAAAGTGTAGCTTTGTCCATGTCAAATGGTTCTGAGATCTCGAATCCGTCTGAATCCAAGAGAGTGGCTGTTGTTTGCTGACGATGTAGGAGTCCATCCAACGGGGGCTAAATTTGCCCCTAGTGTTGTGGATAGGAACTCGGTTGTCCTTCAGCAATGTCTTATTCTTTCCTCCCTTCTGGGGTTTGGCATTCTTGCCGATCTTCTTTGATTTGTGGAATGATCCATCTTTGGCTCTTCAAGCACAATCTGGCATCTTTTGCCCCTAGTTCGAGTGGTGCTTCTGATCTAGCTTTGCAAGCTTCTTTTGGCGACATCTGATCTTCTTGATCTGACTTTCTTGCCCCTAGTTCAAGGGCTACTTCAAATATGGCCACACAGGCCTCCTTTGATGGTTGACCATTGAACATTCTGAATTTAAGTCCAATGTTTGAAAATGAGGGGTCGAGTCTCGAGGCTGAGAGCGATCCTAGGCTGCACAATCTCAAGAGTGATTCCACACAAGTCTTCGCAGGACCGCGCAAAACATTTTTTGAAATCTTTTAAGAAAGTGACAAATTGCTCGCGTTGAAGACAGTGTAGGACCAATCTGGATCAAGCTAGGATCCTTCCCAATACTCACACTAACAAGCATGATCTCAATCATTAAGGGCTTAGCACGCTTCTCTTTCTCTCAATTGATCAAATTTTGCAAAACCCGAGGAATTCCTTCCTCTTCGTTTTTATCACAATGTTTCGAAAAAGTTTTGGAAAACTTAGGTCGATGCAATGACTTCAAGGCATAGAAAAGACAAAGTTTTTAGTCAAATACTTCCATCTTATTTAGACCTTCTAGCACAACTGGCACACGGCAGAAGCAAACACAAGAGTGTGAAAAATCACTGCTGTTCCATTCAAATCTGTTGGCATAACTGGCTCCAAGGCAGAAACAGACTCAAAAGAAAACGAAAAGACAAACGCAAAACAAGCAAGTGATGTCCAAGGTAACACCCCCAAAATCACCCAACTCTAACAAAACAGGACTGACTCGATACAACAAGACAGACCCAACTGACTCAGTATGAAAAGACTGACTCAATACAAAATGACAAGACTGACCTAATACCCAAGTCAGAAAGTACAAAACTAGCATTTGCAAATGCTCAAAACAGTGTGTGCCAAACACCACATCTGGAGTAAACTAAGTGCTGCCCGCAGGTGGTTCATCCCCTGATCACATATTCGTACTATCCCCCAAGTTCACTGATCCAGTGGTGATAGACTTTGCTGAGCTGGTGCGGCAATGACCTTGTTGTCAAACAAATCTTGTACATCATGGCGCAGACGAAAGCAGCTATCGGTCTCATGACCGGTTTGTTGATGGTAGGAATAGTACTTAGTCCGGTCATGCTTTGGAGGGAGAGGATCAGGTAAAGGCTGTTGTTCCAATGGTTTCAGATGTCCTTTCCAGATTAAGACCTCTAGAGCCTTTGACAAAGGCATATAAAGTGGGTTAAAGACCGTCTTGACTCGAGGTGGATATTTGGCTGTCTGTGAGCTACTTCCGGACGCACCAGTGAATGGGGTAGCTGTTTTTGATGTGGTGGTGGTGACCATGCCCACTTCAAAAGATCTTGCGGCCGCATCACCACTAGTGGTCGCATTCGAACTGTGGGAAAACACTCTCCTGGGCTGCTCCTTCTCCTGGTCAATAAGGCCCTGCTTCATAGCGTCCTCGATTTGTACTCCCATCTCATGCAGATCTGAGAAGGTAGGGAAGGGGAGCACGATCATTTTCTGGATCAGTTTGGGTTGGAGGTTGCGCACAACCATCCGTATTTGATCCTTGTCAGTGGGCCTAATGGTCATCATTGAGGCCTTGGCCCTCCAGCGGGTTACGAATTCAGAAAAGCTCTCCTTAGGCTCCTGCCTTGTCGTCTCAAGATCACGGGTTGTGATCTCGATTTGTGTATTATAAGAGTACGGTGCAACGAAGGCCTCGGCCATCTCATCCAATTCCTCTTGACATCGTCTTCCAATTTTGCGTACCAGATGACCGCCACACCCAACAGGGTCCGGCCGAATAATGAAATCTTTTGTAGTCTAGTGAGGCCCATCGGCCGTAGTATGTCTGAGAACAACCGTAGATGTACCATGGGATCCCCGGATCCGTCAAAGCGGTCAATTTATGGCATCTTGAACCTATCTGGCAGTGTCACAGCTGCGTCGGTGTACCCGTCCTCAATGTCCGGGATGGACTTTACCCCCTGGGATTTCTTGAACAACTTTTCAAGCTTGCTCAATTTCAATGCTATAGGGTCCACCTCGAACTCAAAGGGAGAGTCCGGTTGATTGATAGGCGTAGGTGCCTTGGATAGTTGAGGTAGAATCGGGTGCGGAGGTGGCCCTGTGGGAATGTCCATACCTTCTTGGACATTAGCTGTCTCCCCGAGTGTTGGAATTCCAGGTGGGGGAGGAGCTTGATGCGAAGCAGATGCTCCGCTTTGTTGTTGCAACCTGGTGATTAGCTCTGCCTGCTAGGCCATGATCGCAGCCTGCTGTTTGGCAAATTCCGCTTGACGGGCAGCGTCCTACTGCATGAGTTTCATACTTTCTTGGAGTTGACACATCATTTCCTCCATCCCTGCCATGTTCTGCTGTTCCGGTTGACTGACTAGTATATCTATCTCTATGATAAAAACTGAGGCCTCAGCCTGACTATTCACTGGTGGAGTGGATAAGGGCCACTGATTTGGGAACTATTAAACTAGTGATCTGTACCTGACTGGCCTTTTTACCCTACCTCTAGCGAAGGAACACTGATTGCCCTTCAACTGAATCTCCGACCTGACAAAGTCTATCAACACAAGTCCAATGTACTCGGGAGATAGTGGAGCCTTCTGAAGCTATGGTTCCCAGACTACCTAGCAAAAGAGAAAACAGACAGCACCTCAGCCTGATTTCACCAAAACAGGTATGAGCATAGTAGGATAACTGTGCCCTCTACTGAATTCTGCCCCAAAATTCTGCCTGTAAACCGATACCGTCAGGTAAACTGAATCCCAAAATACTGAACTGGTGCCCGCAGGCCTGATGCCCAAACTTGCAAACTGATACATGCATTCCCTGAAGAGGCACACTCTAAAAGCACATAGCAAGCAAGTGAGAGCGAAAACACCCCTATGGAGGGGTAGGGCTTCCCTGTCCTATTCTGTCAGTAGCTAGGGTTTCACTACGAACGCAGCGGTTTCAAACAACCTACAATCGGGTAAGCAACCTATCCTAGTTTGGAATGGTCACTACGGATTACGAATATGCACTAGGTCGAATGGTCAAAAAGGGTGCCCTGGTAAAACCGGGGTTTGTGCTCCCATACTGGTAGAGACCATAGCCGGTCAACCTTATGGCATGCTTTGACAAAGCAAGCCTCCGGCAAACCGTTCAGGAATAGCAGATGGCAAACACGGTGTCCTAGGCGCACCAATGCACATGCAATGCAAAGAAACACATAAGTGTAGTCAAAACAAGATATCATGAGTTCGAGTCAAGTTTTCTTTCTCCCTAGTGGAGTCGCCAGAAACTGTAGATGCGCCCTTTGGGACTCATGCTACAGTTCGGACTCAATTTGTATCGGTTCTTAATCTGATCTCACAATGTGCAATGTGAGATTGATAAATCACCAAAGAGTCCAAATCCAGCAAATCGTTTTGGAAAATAGATTTTTGTAAAGAAGTGCCAAACATGGACTGCTTTGCCAGATACAGAGTCGCCACCTAAATATTTCACTTTGGGGGAATTTAGGAAACCCTGACTCGTTCCCTAAGGCCACATGTCCGTCATCACCAAAGTTGCCTCGGCTCGGGAACTTGGGTACGATTGGGGAAGGTCAGCTATGAGCACCCCCTCTCGCCCGATCAAAGATCGGCCTCTACTAACCATAATATCTAGTTTTTGAAAACACATGTGTTCTTATTCCGGTTAATTAGCCTAGAATTACTATGTGATGCACGCAGCAAAACAAGTAAAAACTAAATCGTCAAATTTGGAACAAAACATTGCATATCCGTTTGTTTGGAAATGGTTTGAAGTTTGCTACTCGCAAGTAGGCTAAAATACAAATTACAATGAATTGTCCCAATTCAAGCAATCCAACCATCACCCATAGGCATTCAGGCAGTTATATCACATAAGCACATAGTCTCATGGTAAAGCATGCAATTATGGTAACACTCGCACGCATGCAAGGATGCTAAAACATAAAAGCTTACCGAGTACTCCAAGCCAAAACAGAAACTAGTTAGTAATCATGCATGATCCTAGTTCATGTTAAGATGGCTAATGCAACACATGCAAAGATGCAATCAGAATAGGCTCGGCTACCCTAAGAATGGCATATGAGATGCGACAGTTCAATACATGTATTCAACTTGGAATTGAAATACAATGCAGTTAGTATGATGTGCCGAGCCCGATGCATGCAATACGGATAAATGGATGCAAACATGCAAGCATAAGGTATGCTAAATGAAACATGCCCTAAACTAACCATCATAAGCTAGTAAATAAAAGGGAGAAAGACGTGGGGTTGGAAGACATACATCACACGCACGCACATGCCCTCGCTTAGAGGGTCCGAATAATAATACAAACCGAATAAATAATTAACTATCCTAGCTAATTGAATATTACAAAATCTTAATTAATTAAACAAATTAACTAAGCTACGGAAAGCAGTAAAAGACCTCAGGAAGAGGGATGCATGCATGCTCGGATTGGCTTCGCCCGGAAATCCCTTGCCATGACACATGTTGCCTCTGTTTTCACTGCCCTGCTCCTCTGAAAATTATGCAAGTTTCCAGAACCCTTCTAATGCACCTCATGGATGCTGTGAGAGGCCATCGGCCAAAAGTAAAGGCCACCGGCCATCCATCGACCATGGATATTGATATCGGCCACAAATGTTTGGTCAATCGGCACTGTAGATGGCCGACCGGCCATATCTTCCTGCAGAAACCTGTTTTGACAGCAGCAGATGACAGACAAGGCATGGCAATGCATTTTCAAAGCAATGTGTGCACCAACACACCCCTTATCATGTTTATGACTCAAAGGGGGATGGTACTCGATTCTCGGACCACCAATCGCGCATTTCAATGCGTGATGGCCCAAGAAACCAAGTTGTGCATTTTGATTTCAAATGAATGCAAACCAAATAAGCACATAAAGCCCAACCTCTATCATACTCACTTCAAGAGGCAAAGCATGCATGCTCTATGCAATGCAACCTAGGCATGTAGGCTAAGTATGCAACATGAACATGAGGACAAGTATGCAAGTTAGCAAACATGCAAAGTGTAATCTTAACCATGCAAGCATGAAAGACGCAACATGGACAACATGTTAAGTACAATGCATGCCAATTACATTACAACCTAAGCATGCAAAGGTGCAATGTATCAAACATGTAAAATGTGATGTAACACGCATGGAACAAGGCCAAATATGCAACAACACGTAGGGCAAGCATACAACAACATGCTAGAATGGTCTTAAACTAATTTGGATAGCTCTCAACTAGGCCCAAAACAGTGGCCAAAAAGCTATGAAAATGGGGTCAAATGCACATACAAGCATGCATGCATACATGATCCAATTCCTAAGCATAAAGGAGGGACTCTTAAGCACACTTAAAAGAGATGAACATGGGCACATGGCATGCATACTAAGCTCTGAAATTATGTTAGAAAAGGTGTCAAACCAACTAAACAAATCAAGCAAAACATGCTCATGACTTTACACACTCAAAGCCTACAAGCTAGAATGCAAAGAGACTATACAAAACATGTTGAGCATGACTAAAGCAACTGAAAACAGAGCTAAAGCACACTAAAACATACACAAAAGCTTCACAAAGCTTGGCCAAAATCATGCTAGAACAAGGGCCAAAGCCTAAAGCATGTTAAGGCAAATTTATGGCATTACAAGACAAGTATGCTAAGCATGCATGGTGTGTCTAAACCAACTTAAAACAGAGGTAAAACATGGAAAAATACTACCAAATACCTACTGAAACATGGCCAACATGAAGTCAAAAATGGGGCTCACCCATGAGGCTTAAAATGGCAAATTTGAAGATTGCAAGGAGAGGGGATGGCCCTCTCCTTTTTAGGACCTTAAACCACCATCCTCACCACTGAAATCCCTCAAGATTTCAGTGGTGAGGAGGCCAAAACAAGGTGGTCCCAAAGCTCACAAAAACAAGGCTAAAAAACAAGGCCAAACAAGGCCTAAGAGGGGGTAAACCACCCCAAACGAAAAAATGATCTTAAACAAACTTCAAAAGGATGAAAATACAAGACTTTTTTCAGTTTATAGCTAAGCTTAAATCAGCATGTAAGATAGGCTAAAATGAGATACGAAATAGGGCTTAAATGGGGAAGAAACTCACCCTTGAAGACCAATTTCGAGACCAGCAACTTCAGGGACCAAAAACCAGCTTTTAGGGCTCAAGAAACCCTCCCAAGAACCTCAGTCCAATGTTGGTGGTGTATGACTATGAGGAGTGGTGCAATAGGCCAAGAACAAGACCTTTTTGAACCCTCTAACACACACAAATGTAGAGAGAGAGGGAGATATAGAGAGAGGGTGATATATATATCCTATATATCAGATTTTTCTAACCCTTGAAATGGAAGGAGAGGCTCTCTATTTAGAGCAAGGCAAAAGGCCTAAGCTTCTTAGAGAAGCTAAGGCAAAAGGGTCAAAGGGGGCAAGCTTCTAAGGGAAGCTAAGTCAAAGGGTCCAAGCTTCTTGGAGAAGCCAGAGAAAAAGGTGCAAAAGGTGTAAGCATCTCTTGGAAGCATAGAAGGGTTCAAGCTTCTTGGAGAAGATAGAACAAAGGTTCAAAAGGTTCAAGCTTCCTCAAGAAGCTAAAACCAAGGGTTCGAAAGGTTCAAGCTTCCTCAAGAAGCTAAAACCAAGGGTTCAAAAGGTTCAAGCTTCCTCCGAAAACTACAACCAAGGGTTCAAAAGGTTCAAGCTTTCTCAAGAAGCAAAAACCAAGGGTTCAAAAGGTTCAAGCTTCCTCAAGAAGCTAAAATAAGGGTTCAAAAGGTTCAAACCCCCCTCAAGAAAAGGTCTCGACCAAAAGAAGTGGCCGATTGACCAAAATCAGTGGCCGCCCGACCAAACAGAGTGCCGACCGGCCAAATATTTGGCCGATGGCAACAAAACACAGCCGGTGGCCTCAAGCCATGGCCGCTGATGTGTGGGGATGGCCATCAAGCCACTCCCTGCCCCTCAAAGGCAAAACACAAGTGTTTGGTGCAAAACCAAACACAAAACAGCCGAGTCGAGAGATCCTGAGGCAAGGCGCGTGGTCGAGACCTCCGGGAACTCAAGACGAACACAAACATGGATGATCACCGAGTGTTCAAATGGTGACGTCCAAGCCTTGAGGACGGTCAAAAATGGGGTGTCTACACAAACTCTGAAAATACATGAGAGATGATGCCAAATCAACCTATCAATGCAAGCAAAGCATGCAACCGAGCCCAAGGACTTAAACTATGGCCATATGAAGCAAGTCCCAAAGGGCCATGGGGACTCAAAACCACCCCAAGGCAGACCAAAACAAGGTCAAAGGCACACCTAGATGGCATCTAAATGGCCTAAGTCTAAAGGCATGTAAAAGGGTCCAAACATGGAGCATGAAACACCAACCTCTTAAAACATTAAAGGAGCATCAAATGCACGCATACAAGCATACCACAAGGACTGAAATGATGCTATAAGTGGTGTCAAACCACTGAAACAAGCCAAGTAATGCATGCTCAACACTCACACACCCAAGGCTAACAAGCCAAAGTGCAAGGTGGCTATACAAAGCATGTCATGGATGGCCCAAATGACCAAAACCAGACCTCAAGCACATCAAAACATGCACAAAAACTTCACAAAGCTAAGCCAAAACAAGTAAGCATAGTAGTCTAGATGCTAAGTACATGTTAAGGCAAATCCATGGCATTACAAAACAAGTATGCAAAGCAAGCATGGTGTGTCTAAACCAAGTTAAAACAGTGCTATATCATGGTAAAATAAGCACAAATACTAGCTAAGACATGGCCAACATGAACTCAACAATGGTGCTCACACATGAGGCTAAACATGACAAGTTTGAAGGCAACAAGGAGAGGGGATGGCCCTCTCCTTCCTAGGACCTTAAAGAACCATCCCCACCACTGAAATCCCGATTTCAGTGGTGAGGAGGCCAAGACAAGGTGGTCTCGGAGCTCACCAAAATAGCACAAAATGGGGGCCAAACAAGGCCTAAGAGGGGTTAAACAACCCCAAACACCAAAGCAACCTTAAATAACTATTTTGAGCACTTAAAAAAAAGACTTTTATTAGTTATACACAATGTCTAAAAACAGATGCAAGGATGGCTAAAAGCCTATGCAAAAATGGGGTATTTAAAGGGAAAGTTCTTACCCTTGTAGACCTCTTCAAGAACAATGCTCCAGCAGCCTTCCTTAGGTCTAAATCAGCTCAAAACCTCTGAAAATCACACCTTAGCACCTCAATAGCCAAAGGAAAGTGTAACTCTAGGTGTTTGTGTGCAAAAGTATGAACAAAACACCTTAAGGCAAAAAGAGAGAGAGATATAGAGATAGAGAGATATAAATCCTAAACCCTAATCTCAGACCCTCTCTGGAACTTTTTTGTAACCCTTGAGGAGGGAGGAGAAGGTCTCCCTTTATAGAGATTCACTCTTGCAAAGCTTACAAAACAAGCTAAACAAAAGTGAAATCCCTCCATACATGTGTATGGAGAGGGTGCAAAGTGGGTGCCAGCTAGCACAGCTGGCACAAAATATCTGCCAAAAGCAGATGCATAGTGATCGGCCAGCCAAAAATGACAAATTGACCAAATAAATGGTCGACCGACCACAAAGAGCGCCGACCGGCCAAATATTTGGCCGATGGCAACAAAACAATGGTCGGTGGCCTCAAGCCATGGCCTGTGAGGTGTGGGGATGGCCAACAAGCCATTCCCTGCCCCTCAAAAGCAAAACACAAGTGTTTGGTGCAAAACCAAACACAAAACAATCGAGTCGAGAGGTCTTCAGGCAAGGTGCGTGGCCGAGACCTCCGAGAACTCAGGACAAACACAAACATGGATGATCATCGAGTGTTCAAACGGTGACGTCCAAGTCTTGAGGACGGTCAAAAATGGGGTGTCTACAAAAATTCTTCTACTTATACTGTGGCTGGACAAGGGAAAGTGATCTTGAAGATGACATCAGGAAAAGAACTGACTCTCAACAACGTACTACATGTACCTGACATCCGAAAGAATTTAGTTTCTGGTTCTTTGTTAAGTAAAAATGGTTTTAGGCTTGTCTTTGAGTCTGATAAATTTGTATTAACAAAGAGTGGCATGTATGTTGGTAAGGGATACATGAGTGATGGTCTCTTTAAATTGAATGTAATGACATTTGTACCAAAAGTTGCTATGAATGAGAACAACATATCTTTTGCTTATATTCTTGAGTCGAATTTATGGCATGGTCGATTAGGACATGTAAATTATGATGCTTTGCATAGATTAATTGGTTTAGATTATATACCAAAGTTTGAAATTAATCCTAATCATAAATGTGAAGTTTGTGTAGAAGCGAAACTAACTAAGGCCAAATGGTGACGTCCAAGCCTTGAGGACGGTCAAAAATGGGGTGTCTACACAAACTCTGAAAATACATGAGAGATGATGCCAAATCAACCTATCAATGCAAGCAAAGCATGCAACCGAGCCCAAGGACTTAAACTATGGCCATATGAAGCAAGTCCCAAAGGGCCATGGGGACTCAAAACCACCCCAAGGCAGACCAAAACAAGGTCAAAGGCACACCTAGATGGCATCTAAATGGCCTAAGTCTAAAGGCATGCAAAAGGGTCCAAACATGGAGCATAAGACACCAACCTCTT
>NW_021028619.1:1418708-1493224 GCF_004153795.1 Camellia sinensis
CTCTCAAACCAGACGGTTTTAGGGCACTAGGTGTAAAGACACCCCTACGGGCTTAATAACTCGAGTTGAAAAGGTTACAAATCCGAACTAGTCATTCTTCTTATTTTTCCTTAACTGTGCAATGTCCGTGTCCCTTAAGCTTTCTAATTAACCCATGTAGCAAGAATTGGGCCAATGACTCCCAAACCAGATGGTTTTAGGGCACTAGGTGTAAAGACACCCCTACGGGCTTAATAACTCGAGTTAAAAAACCTACGGACCCAAACTAGTCAAGTGTTTTTTTTTTTTTAAGAATCTTGGCTCCTCATTTATTCTTTTCTGCAACTCTAGCTATTATCAATGATGTACACCAGGGATTATAATAAAAAGATCACTGCTATGATAGTGTGCTCATGTGAATTAAAGCATACTCATGACAAGTGGACTCATACCACAAACAAAGACAACTCTCCTCGTGCAAACATGGCATGCAAGTATCTACCCAATAAATCCTTTTCATACAAGTCTACTATGATCTCCAAATAACATATGCAAATATCATCACCTTATTAGCAAAAAGTCACATCAGGTGAAGTAATGCAGTCAAGTGAAACAGGTATAAGCATGAATTATGAGCCAAAGAGGAATGCACAAAATAAAATATAATGCACAAAATAAAATATAACCCTCATCCCCCAACTTGAATATGACATTGTCCTCAATGGAAAAGTAAAGAGAAATGAGAGAAAATTACCAGAATTGTAGGTGCACATCCAGGTAGGCAGAGAGTAACATATACACACTTCACTTTTTTTTTGTTTTTTGTTTTTTTTGTTTTTTTTGAAAAGATAAAGGAAAATAAAAATAAAAATAAAAGAGATAAAGTAATAGACAGGCTGGTACTAGGGGGGGGGAAATGTTGGACAAACAAGGCTTGCATCAAAGCGCGCATCTCAAAGGCATTATCCTGACCCTGTTGCTGGATGGCGAGGTTGTCGGCGTGGAGCTGATCGAAACGCGCCTAAGAATAGTCGCGATAAGCCTGAAAATCCGTGCGCAACTCCATGAGACTTTGGTGGTGATCACGAAGAGTATGATGGACCTGATCGACAGAGTGCTGAAGCTGTAAGTACTCCTCGCAAGTCATGTAGAGTGGGTCCCCTTGGGGAGGCACAGGGGGAACAGGATGAGCTAGGTGGTCATGGACGGGGTCCTGGGCCTCATCAACCGGGGCACCTACCGGCTGCGGGATGTGAGATATACTGTGCTGCCATTCCCGCTAGCCGAATGTCGGATACCCTCTATCAATCTCCTCATCCTCAGCAATGGGGAGGTGGTTCAGCATAAACACAAGGGTCAACAAATTGGCGAATGGTAGTGGCCAAGTCAGGTTTTGCATAGGAGTAGGCCGAACTGCCTCACGTAGAAATTTCTGCAAATGCAGCAAAATGAAATCCTCAAGTGAGACCTGATAGCCAAGCTGATACCCGTGTAAAACCCGCACAAACTCCAAACGGCGCTCAGCCCGATGCCCAAGTGGAAGGACATTCTTATGGACCACGGAATCAAGGAAAAGCAAGCGGCTAGGTAGCTTGCTCCGCCGCAAGCATGTGAAACTGGGGTCACCGTGGGCTCCCGGGAAGTATTGCTGGATGAGGCGATGTATGGGTTGGCGATCCTCAACTTCCGAGAAAGGCTGATATTCCGGTTTGGCGAAAAACTCTAACACTGTGGCAATCATGGCCAAGGTGATGTGAACAACATGACCATCAATGTCAGAGAGCAGTCCAACCGTAGTGGGTGTCTCATGCAGGTTCTGGTAGAATAGGCGCACCAGACGAGGATAAGTGGGCGCTGTCACAGCGGAAATGCCCAACTGTTGCCGGAGTCGGAGCTGCTCAACCGCCCAAGTAGTGTCCTCGTCATGCTGAAAAAAATGGCAGGTTGAACTGCGTGAGCTTGTGAAGAGGCCGTGAAGCCCACTCCGGCCGGGGCAAGTCTCCTGGTGGTGGTGGCGAGGATGGTGGTGGTGGCACCGAAGAGGAGGCACCCCTGGCCTTTTTGGAGGACCGAACAGAGACACGGCGACTCATATCCTGCACACACCAACAACAAATACAGATACCCGTGAAACCAGCATGAGAATCAAATAAAATAGGAAAACACAAATTTGCCCACCAAAGTACCACATGCAATTCCCAAAAATTTATATATATATATATATATTTTAATATTTTGGAATGGCCTTTTAGTGAGGACTCATATAATGATATCAATTAGTCTCTTAAAATTTTTTTGTAACAAAAATTTCACTTTTGATGATGAAATTTTTTAAAATTTTAGTCATTTTTATTAAAAATTATCACGAATTTGAGATATCAAGTACATTTTTTTTTTTTTTTGAAAAGAAGAAAATTAAATAAAACTTCAAAAAATAAAATAAAAGAAAATGAACTAAACTACTTAGAAAGTATATGAACAATGACATCACAGAATAAGATAAAAATAGAATCACTAACTACACAAGTATAAGACAAATCAAAATAAAACCACATTTCACTAACTAATTAGCTTAACCAGAATCACTACGAAACAATTTAAACTAAATAAATATAACAAATAAAAAAAACAAAATTAGGATTAGCGTTAATACCAAAAATTTGTAAGTTTTTTTTTTTTTTTTGCCCGCACGTGCGCCATAAAGGGCCGCACGTGCGCGCTCATCTTTCTCAATTAGCCGAGTTTGTTCTGGTTTTTTTTTTTTTTTTTTTTTTAAACACTAGATCAAGATAAAAAAATAAATAAATAAATCAATCACAAACTCTACAAATTGATTTCTACCTTCACAAATCTATGCAATAGAGAGAAATCTGAGAGTGTGAGAGTGATTGGGAGAGAGTAAGTAGATAAGGTGGTTTGGTTCTTTTTCTTTCTTTTCTTTTTTTTTTTTTTTTGTACGAAAATTAAAATAAAAAAAATTAGTAAATAAAATATAAATAAACAAATATTTTATTGTTTGTTTTATTTTATTATTTTATTTTATTTTATGTTATTATTTATATTATTATTATTATTATTATTATATTATTATTGTTTTTTTTTTTTTTTTGAAAATTTCCCCGCCCCACACGTGCGGGATCAGGGCCGCACGTGCGGCGATTCAATCCCCCGAGCTTCTCCCCCTTTTTTTTTATTAAATTTTTCTTCGTCCCGCACGTGCGGCTGGTCAACGCACATCCTCCCGCACCTGCATATTTAGCAGAGTGCAAGCTGGTTTGTGCCCAATTTTCCCGCGCGTGCGAGGCCCAGGCCGCACGTGCGGCGATTTCAATTTTTTTTTATTTATTTTTATTTTTTTTTGGGCAAATCGGCATCCCGCACGTGCGGGAGTCAAGCCGCACGTGCAGCTAGTCCACGCACGGGCCTCCGCACCTACTTATTTAGCAGAGTGCAAGGTTGGTTTTGAGGAATTTTCCCGCACGTGCAGGAGTCAAGGCCGCACGTGCGGCGATTTTTTTTTTTTTTTTTAAATCTTATTTATTCAAAATTGATCAAGAGTAAACACAGAAAATAAACATAAAAGCATGCTTTTAAACATCGAGAATAAACATTTCTACCTTTAATTGACATCCGGAATAAATATAGCACAAAAGAATATACGGAATGCCCATTAAAGGTATAATCTTCACGCGAAAATTACGGGTACTACTTTTCTCCCTAACTGTATTTGTAACTTTCCCTATTCTCCAACAGGGTGACAGACTAGGTTGATTTGGTATCCAGAATCGAAGTGCATAAAGCTACCTCAATCTATGGGGCTGCCATACAGAGTTCAAGCCGAGGTAGTTTTGAAGCAATCTCCACACCCCTGGGTATTTAAACCAGACTTTAGTCTCGGAAATCCCAAACCTTTGTGTTCTAGGCTTTGCGATTCGAACTCTAGGTTCCACCGTCTCAGTTGGTCTCCTAGGAACTCACTACAAACACAGTTAGGTGGCTATACCAGACCGTCAGATGCCATTCGGGCACGGCAAACACCAAAGGAATTACACCTTTAGAGGATTTAAAGTCTCCTAGACGCAAGTAAAGCATAACGAGAACAAAGAAAAACAAAATAGCATAGAAGGGAAAGAAAAGAGAACAAGAAATCAATTTATCAATCATAGTAAAATGGGTCCATCAAAGCAATGGACTCAATCATATCCCCATTCCCAATCCCCTCTATATATGGTTTCAATCTTTGGCCATTCACTTTGAAAGTGTGGCCAGTTTTTAGATCTCGCACCTCAACGGCGCCATGACTAAATGCCTCAACAACCTCAAAGGGGCCATCCCATCTTGATCTTAGCTTACCCGGAAAGAGTCTCAATTTTGAATTAAAAAGCCACACTTTTTGGTCGAGTTCAAAAGATTTTCTATTAATGTGCTTGTCATGGAATTCCTTAGTCCGAGCTTTAAAAACTCTCGAACTCTCATATGCATCATTCCGGATTTCCTCCAGCTCATTGAGTTGCAATTTCCGATTGAGCCCAGCCGCGGCCATATCGAAGTTAAATTTCTTTATGGCCCACAATGCTCGATGCTCAAGTTCAACCGGGAGATGACAAGCTTTGCCAAACACTGCCCTATATGGTGACATCCCAATAGGTGTCTTATAAGCAGTGCGGTAAGCCCATAATGCATCAATTAACCCAGATGGTTTTAGGGCACTAGGTGTAAAGACACCCCTACGGGCTTAATAACTCGAGTTGAAAAGGCTACGAATCCGAACAAATCATTAGAGAAGCATGGAATTCTTTCAAAGTTTGTTCTATTACGTTGTGTTTAAATCATAGATTTAAATAAGAATTTGGGGTCATAATCATAAATAGAGAAAAAAAAAATTAACTTATTTTCATTTAAATTTTCTTTACTTTTTTAACATTTTTCTTTTTAAATCTCTACTTAAATCCATAACTCAATCACAGTTTTAGAACCATCATTCTCCCATTAAAAAAAACAAATGTGATTGTGAGTAAAATTTTGCCAAAATTCCCTCTTCTATGGTTGTAATTAGCTTTTCCTTTTCCCTTAACATTGCATAGTGTGATTTTTTCCTTTTTCCCCCCCTCTCATTTCTTCTGCAAACAAATATATGCATCATTTTTTTGATTAGCAAAGAAAAATTTCATTTAACAGCATGAAATTAAGAGTACAGGAAAATGACATGCATCGAGAGAGATTCGAAAAGTACGAAATACCCCTACTACTGCTACTCGCATCCATACAACCAACCCCTTAGCCTCTCAATTTTTTTTAAATAAATACATAAAAAAGTTAAGAAGGACTTAACAAGAAAATAAAGACATGAATCCCCACATAATTTACCCACTAAAACACCCAAAACAAACTAAACTAAACTAAACAAACCCAACTCCCAAGCTGCCGAACCACCCAAACTAAAGTCAAATCACCACCCACTCTCCAAGACCACACCTCAATCTGCCCACGCCTGCTGCCACCCTAGCCCACGCCTACTGCTGCCAACTCCCATCTCCCAAAGTCTACTCCGCCAGACCTGCTGCTATTAACCTAGGTTTGGTCTCTTTCTTAGATAGTAAATACCGCAAAGCGGCATGATCAGTGAAGACTATGACCTTGGAACCTAGGAGATAAGACCGGAATTTGTCTAGGGCAAAGACCACAGCTAGCAACTCTTTCTCGGTAGTAGTGTAGTTCAATTGAGCATCCGAGAGAGTGCGACTAGCATAATATATAGCAAATGGTGCCTTATTGACCCTTTGGCCCAACACAACCCCGACAGCATAATCGGAGGCATCACACATGATTTCAAAGGGAAGAGACCAATCTGGTGATTTCATGATTGGAGCGGTAGTCAAGGCCATTCTTAGTGTTTCGAATGCCTTTAAGCATGCTTCATCAAAGACAAAAGGCGTGTCCTTAACTAGTAAACTACACAAAGGACGTGATATCTTACTAAAGTCTTTGATGAACCTACGGTAAAAACCTGCGTGCCCTAGGAAAGACCTAATTTGACGCACGGAAGTGGGTGGAGGAAGGCCTGCAATGATGTCGACCTTAGCCTTGTCAACTTCTATACCTCGAGGGGACACAATGTGTCCCAACACTATACCCTCACGAACCATAAAATGGCTCTTTTCCCAACTCAAGATTAGATTTGCCTCAATACATCGTTCTAACACTCTAGTTAAGTTCCTAAGGCATTCCTCAAAAGACGGCCCAAACACCGAAAAGTCATCCATAAAAACCTCTAAGAATTTCTCCACCATGTCGGAGAAAATAGCCATCATACACCGTTGAAAAGTCACCGGTGCATTACACAGCCCAAAGGGCATGCGCCTGTAAGCAAAAGTGCCAAAAGGGCATGTGAATTTGGTCTTTTCCTGGTCAGCGGGGTACACCGGGACTTGATTATACCCCGAATAGCCATCAAGAAAACAATAGAAACCCTGCCCCGCTAACCGCTCTAGGATTTGGTCAATGAAAGGTAAGGGAAAATGGTCCTTCCTGGTCGAGGAATTTAGTCTCCTATAATCAATGCACACTCGCCACCCAGTAGTGGTCCGTGTGGGGACTAACTCTCCTCCTTCATTCTCAACAACAGTGATGCCCGATTTCTTGGGCACTACTTGTGTGGGACTCGCCCACTTGCTATCTGAGATGGGGTATATGATACTCGCATCTAACAATTTCAAAACCTCCTTCTTCACCACCTCTTTCATGTTAGGATTCAGTCTCCATTGCATCTCGCGAGAAGGTTTGGTGTCCTCCTCTAGGTGTATATAATGCATGCACACGGAAGGATCTATCCCTTTCAAATCAGTCACTGACCACCCTATAGCACTCCGATGTGCCACGAGAACACTCATTAACTGACTCTCTTGCGCTGCAGTCAAGTCAGATGCAATGATGACCGGTAAAGTATCTTGGGGCCCTAAAAATGCATACTTGAGTGTGGCCAGAAGTGGCTTCAACTCAAGTGTAGGTGGTGTGACCAAAGAAGGTGTGGCAAGCTCTCTCGACAGAGGAGGAAGTGACTCAAACCGAGCTTTCTATGGAGGAAAATCCGGTGTAGAAGAAGAATTAAGCAAGACATTCACCTCCTCAATTGACCCATCTATATCAAAATTTTCAAACCCAAAATGAGCTAGACAAGCCTCCAAAGGGTCCTCTACAAGAATGGAGGGCAAAGCCTCCTCAACAATCTCATCCACAACATCCACTAATAAGCACTCCTCTCTCTCATGAGGTTGTTGTGATGCTTGGAAAACATTAAGTTTCACTTGCATGTTACCAAATGAAACTTCCATAACCCCGGTCCGACAATTAATGCACGCATTGGCCGTAGCCAAGAAAGGTCGACCCAAAATCACCGGGATTTGTTTCCTAGAACTGGCTACCGGTTCCATATCTAATACCAAAAAATCAACAGGGAAGTAAAACCTATCAACCTTAACTAGCACATCCTCAATCATGCCACGTGGCACTTTGAGGGACCGGTCAGCCAACTGAAGAGTAACAGTCGTGGGCTTCAACTCGCCAAGCCCAAATTCCTCGTACACAGAGTACGGCAACAAATTAACACTAGCCCCTAAATCCAATAAGGCCCTATCAATGAAGTGGTCCCCTATAATGCATGCAATGGTTGGGGCGCCTGGGTCCTTAAGCTTAGGAGGTGTGTCATTCAACAAGATGGAGCTTACTTGCTCCGTGAGTAGGACCTTTTGGGACACATGTGTCCTAGATTTACGCTTTTGCGTACAAAGGTCCTTCAGAAATTTGGCATATGATGGTACTTGCTTAATCGCCTCCAACAGGGGAAGGTTGATTTTTACCTGTTTAAAGACCTCCATCATTGCCTCCATAGATGCCGCCTTCTTATTAAAAGGGGACGGTGTATCAAGGCACTGGGGAAAGGGTGCCTTAGGCACATATGGAGTGCTAGGGACTAACTCATCCCTCTTAAGTGTTTCCCCCTCACATTTTCTCTCACTTGGTGAACCACCGTGGTCACCCTTCCTAACTCTAGTTACATCAGACGCAACAGATTGAGGCTCTAACTCCTTACCACTTCTTAGAGCAACCACCGCCTGAACTTGCTCATGTTGCTTGCCATTCCCACCCGAACTCTCTGCCCCGTATTGTCCCTTAAGGTTAGCCACAGTTTGACTTGGTAATTTTCCCTCCTCTCTCCGATTCATGTTGTTAGCCATTTGACCCAATTGGGTCTCTATCTTGGCAATAGAGTGAGTGTGGGAGTGAACTATCGGTGCTAACCCCTTAAGTTCTGAAAGAACTTCCAACACCTGAGTCTCAAAGGCAGAGTTGCCCTGAGGAATAGGCGGGGGTTGTGGTTGACGGTATGGTTGTGGGGGTCTATACGGTTGCGGTGGTCGGTAAGATGACTGGTTGGCAAAATTATTGAAATTCTGCTTTGGTGGTGGAGGATTGTAAGAAGTGCCTTGTGAAGGGGGCCTCCGTGAGAAATTAGGGTGATTTCTCCATCCCGGATTATATGTGTTGGAGTATGGGTTATTACCCGGGTTGGAGAATCCTTGAGCCGCATTCACATGCTCTTGGACTAACTCCGGAAATTGTGATGCCGAAGGGCACTCACTCAAGTCATGAGCACGGCTCGCACAAATAACACATGCCTCGTGAAATTGAGGCTGATCATGTTGGGTAGGAGCATGTCCCGTAGCTAATAATTGGTCCATCTTGCGGGACAATGCCTCTACTTGTTGGGCTAACTCTAGGTTTTGCCATGCCTCATAAATGCCCCCTCTTTTTGGGGCTCCAACTACCGTTGCCGAACTTATCGGGTTGCAGAGGCATGGTGAAGGGAGTTGTCATTTAGGTTCTCAAATAATTTCCAAGCCTTGGCGTCATTTTTGGACATGAATATCCCACCACAAGAAGAATCCACCATGTGGTGGTGAGGCTTAGTTAAGCCATAGTAAAATGTTTGAACAAGTTGCTAATCAGGCACTTGGTGGTGTGGACATTGTTGGAGAAGGTCACAAAGTCTCTCCCATGTCTCATGAAATTCCTTGCCATTAATTTGAACAAAATTGGTGATGGCTCACCTGAGTTGGTTGGTCTTACCAATAGGAAAGTACTTATCCAAAAACTTTTACTGTAATTGGTCCCACGTTGTGATATAATTAGCAGGTAAGGAGTTCAGCCTGTGTTTGGCTTTATCCTTCAGTGAAAAAGGAAATAATCGCAACATTAGGGCCTCATTGGTGAAAATCTAAATCCTCATTGTAGAGCAAATTTCCAGAAATTCATGCAGATGTTTATAAGGGTCATTATGAGCTAGTCCATGAAATGATAGGAGCATCTGGATTGTGCTGGACTTGATCTCATAATAAGCAGTAGTGGTGTAACTGAATGCATGATGGTGATGTATATACAATAGGTGTGAAGTAATCCTTAATGGTCCGGTTAGGCCCATTCAGGCCATTCGAGTTTGCCATCTCTAATGGCTTGAGGTATGGGTATGGATATTCAAGCCTAGGAACACGGGCAGACGCTCCAAGTTTCCCAAGAGTCCTTTCTAGTTCAAGGTCCAAACTCCACAATTCAGGGCAACAAGAACGGTGCCTGTGCATACACTACTCACACACACACACTAAGTTTCGACTCTGTACACTAAGTTATGAAAGCAAAATACTCACAACGATTTAACGAAAACGCTTTACTCATCTTGTTGGTACTTGACGTGTAGACGTTGTCCCCAAGTTCCACTTGAGCTCTCTAGTTTTAGCACTTTGGTGCTTTGCTTGTGAGTATTTACTTTTTTTAGTAATTTAGTGTTATGGTTTGTTGTTAAAGCTCAGTTGCGCTCCGCTTGCACTTCGATGATAGCTCCACTTGCAAACACTTTCCACACTTAGTAACACTAAAATATAAAATCATAAACTAAAAATTAAAATTGGAATGCACCTTTAAATTACTTAATTTTGCCAGAAATCCCTAGCAATGGCACCAAAATTTGATGTGTCGTTTCACACACCAAAATTAAACACTAAACTGTACCAAATTCCTTAGAATAATGGTAAGTCCAGGTATCGATCCACATGTATAACCTAATTTAATAACGAATAAATTAAACTAATGAATTAAATTATCAAGAATAAATGAAATTGGATTTACTAAATTGGGGTAAAATCGTAGGGTAGAGAATTCACCACTAACCACATAATTAGGGTTTCCAATTGAAATTAATTATGATATGGTTTGAACGGATTAATGCTTCGCAACTACAAGCTCAAAGCATTTAACAAAAAGATTATCACATTCAATGTACGAGCACGAACCATCTCAAGTAATACAAATCGTTCACTCTAAACTAGGGTAGTGATATGACTCGTTCCTCGTAGCATGGTTCGTCCCATACCTTGAATGTGAAGGAATAGAAAACTCATGTATGGATAATATTCAACAATCACAGAAGGTCAAATATTTGAAAAGATAATGAAAATTATATATAAAGAATTTCTAAAACACCATACAATGGTTCAAACCTTTACATAATATAAAATCAAAAAAGAAAACTACATAATTACATGGCTAGGGTTTCATCAAAACCCTAGAAAAGAAGACTAGCCACTCATGGAGGAGTGGAAGGAGGTAGAAGGAGAAGGAACAACAATGGGACACATCTTTGAAGCTTCTTGTTTCTTCCTCTTTTGCAAACCCTAGCCTCCCTCTTTAGGTCAAAAAAACTTCAAAACCCTAATTCAGCAGTTTTCTTGCCTTTTTATCCTTCCAATCTCGTCCAAACAGGTTTAAAACGTCGGTTTGACTTTCCCAGAAAAAGTCAACGCACGTGCAGGAAAGTCAACTCTGCCCAAATTCTGGATTTTTGCTCATTTTATGCTCCAACGATGTACAACCTGATTGACACTAAACACACATAAAATATACAGTTTGACCAACAAGTGAAGTTAAGAGATTCTAATTAACGGCCTCAATGATGTACATTTCGGCCTTAATCACATGCGGTCTACGCAAGTAATGAAATTTCATTGCAAATGCAACTACATTGCAAATGCAGAAAGGATGTAAGAGAATTATGCCATTCTCGGTACGTCTCACTCGGAGGATACAATACCTGTCCGGTCCGTCTGGTTCCACCAGTCGCAAATGAACCGTACATATAATATCGTGCCTGCAAAGAAAGCAAACTTAACAGGTATGATATCGTTAGCGGCATGCAAGACAATGCAAAAATGAATGCAAAATGATATGCAATATATACAAAACAATGTATAAACAATGCAAATGAAAAGGCAATGCAATTGAAACAATGCAAACTATATGCCAAGCAATTGAATCATGATCCGATATGTGCGGTTCAAAACCACACAAATGTCAAATAGATTGATGGAGGTAACAAGTCCGTCTACCACAGAACGGTCTACTGAACTATGAGTAACGTAGACAGACACAAGAACGAGTATTGAGTGGAATGACATAAGTGGGGTAATGACCCGCTGGAGAAAGAATGATCATCCTAATGCCGGATGCAAAAATTTACACTACAATGTAATATCAACAATGGATATGGCATGCAGCCAAACCAAACCTTGCCTAGGAAAGGCATGTACACAAACAAGCCGCGACTAACATAGAACGGTCCACTGAACTATGCTTTGACACGAGAAGTATGGGCACATACCAGACCAAGCTCAACATGGAAAGGTGCAAGCCATAGATGGAAGGTGATGCAATGAATGCATGCAATCTAAAATGCTGTGGAAATGGATACAATGGATATGGCACGCGGGCCAAACCAAGTCTTGCCTAGGAAAGGCATGTACACAAACAAGCCGCGGCTAACATAGAACGGTCCATTGAACTATGCTTTGACACGAGAAGTATGGGCACATACCAGACCAAGCTCAACATGGAAAGGCGCAAGCCATAGATGGAAGGTGATGCAATGAATGCATGCAATCTAAAATGCAATGGGAATGGATATTTACAAAAATGCATGATAATGTAGTATGATGCGATCTGCTGGGGAAAATGCAATGGATGCATGCAAGCTACAATGGAAATGGATATTTACAAAAATGCATGATAATGCAGTATTTACGATGTATGCATGACAATGCACTACTTACAATGGATGCATGACAATGCAAGTGAGGTGCGCAAAATAGCGCGAATAATGAGTGTATGCCAAATACAGTAAGACGCGCGAAACGACGTGATGCGTTGGACAACACGAATGAAATGCGATGCGCAAGACAGTGCAATGCGTTAAACGGCGTAATTGAATGCATGCCAAATGCATATGGGGACAACTTTTGAGTTTTGTAAAAGCCAAAAGGATACAGAAAGGATACACCTTGCATGAATTCAAGTGCCACACTAGAAGACACGGTCCAAGGCCAGAATGGAGGCAGATCGAGCTTCAGAAGTGCACTGTCTTGCACTGTTTTGAGCAATGAAGACCCTGAACCACACATATAACCCAAACAAGGATGTAGGAGGATCAAAAACCATTGTAGAAGACCACCGGATGCCCACTGGCCATCAAAATGCATCACCGGCCATTCATCGGCCCTCATATACTTCCATCGGCACAATATATTGTCGACCGGCAAAGAATGTGGCCGACCGGCAAAGAATTCCTGTATCGGGGCAATTTTGTCAATTGACCACGGGTCTTTTAAAATAGGGTTTCTAACCCCATTTTCTTTACTTCTCCTTGGTCAAAAATCCTTCCCCCTCCCCTCTAGGGCATTTTCCTCCCTTGATTCTCTTCTTTTCTTGCGTTCTAGCTCCCGTTTCGTTGTTCGATTCGCGATCTCCTTCGCGTTTCAGACATTTTCAACTGAACGAAACTTCGTTTCGGTGTTTCTTTCTTGATTTTCGCCACTCGGGGCTTGTTTCCCTCAAGTTTTTCTCGATACCCGTGCCTTTTTCGTACTCCGGCTTTTCCGGCCTTTTCCGACCCTCTCGGGGCTTGACTTTTTGTTGACTTTTTGCATTCTTACCCGGTTTTTCGTCTTCCGGCCATTTTCTCATTCTCTTTGCGATGGCGGATGATCTTCCACGAGGCGGGACCCCTCCAGAGCTCAAGATGGACCCTGAGGCCGAGCCATTGCCACTCCGCGTCCGGCCATTCGATCCGGAGACCTACAGGCCCGCGGTTCACATGATGCTTCCTGACGGACTACGCCAGTTCAAGAGCTTCGAGAGGCACGTGCCACCCGAGCTGCTACTGCGTGAGCCTACCTCCTACCTGTCCTTCGGCGCTTCCGAGGTAAATTTCTTTCTCTACTTTACTTTCTGCAATGTAGGATACAAAACCGCCGTAGCCGATTATGCTCTTTAACTGCTTTAGCTCAGATACCCTGACGTATTGTGGTTGATCGCAAACAAACTTGCAACTGATATCTGTTTAGGACTGACACATGCACACACACTGCACTGACCTTGAATTATTCAAACCATCGGCACGCACCATATTTTACTACAAACCCACTGGCACCCAGTACCTGTTTGAATCTGAAAAACTTGCACGCATGCTACGTTTGCACTGAACCACTCGAACATGCTGACGCATCACACGTTGTAGTTCACTGTAAGCACACCGGCACCCGGTATCTGTTTGAATCTGAAAACATGCACACATGCTATACTGTACTGAACCGCCCAAACACATGGACATATTACATGCTGTAGTTCACTGTAAGCATACCGACACCCGGTATTTGTTGGAATCCAAAAAACATGCACACAGGCCGTATACCTGTATGCCTCTTAGAACTGCATTTTGAATATTGCCTCGCAATTGTTGTTTTTTTTATTACAGGGGGATTCCCATACCATCCGCGGGTATGGGAACACCGTTGCTCGGGACTGGTACCTAGAGCTTCCAGACGCAGTTCGTCTCATCGTCGACGAGGCCGGTTTCGGCATCTTCTGCAGGGGGCTCTCCCGACTGACTACTTGTAGGCCCTTGCTTGCTGCTCTAGTGGAGAGGTGGTGGGATACCACCAACTCCTTCCACTTCTCCGTCGTGGGGGGACATGACGATGACCCCTTATGATTTCTCGATGCTCACCGGCATCGGGGTAGGGGGTGATCCGATCCCCTTTGACACCGATATGGACGAGTGGGATGCTGCCCAGCTGTACCTGCTCGGCACTCAGCCTCCCCTCGCTCGAGCAGGGTTCGTCAGGTACTCGTGGTTTGAGAGCCACTTCCGGATCCAGCCAGCTTTGGCGGAGGAGGTGCAGATGTCCCCAGAGGAGGTGGATCAGTATGCACGGGTCTTCATCGTGTTTTTGCTCGGGACGACCCTTTTCACCGACCGGGCGAACACCGTGCCTCTTTGCCTATTGAGCGCACTAGTGGATGTCAGGCGGATCCGCCGCTATGACTGGGGTGGCGCAGGCTTGGCCACATTATACGGTTATATGAGCTCTTCTTCCCGCCTCAGCGGACAGCTCCTCGGCGGCTACTGGCGAGTTTGGGAGGTACGCCTTCTTTCCCTTTTACATTTCTGCCTTCTGTTTTCTGTATTCTGTACACTGCACATATACTGTACATTGCCCCACACTGACTGTACACTGCACACCCGGCACACATATACTCTTCTTTACACAGACTGTATACTGCACACACTGTACACTCTGCACAATACACTGCACAACACACGGTTCTGCCATTTTTGCTTTATTTTGTATTTTGCGTTATCTGATAGTCATACTCATATCTGTTCTGCAGTTATGGGTGTATGCCTACTTTCCTAGGCTTGCCCCAGTACCTGATGTGGAGACCCCACTCGACGTCCCCTTTTCTTATCACTTTGATGTGCGATGCGTGCGTAGACCACGGGAGTCTTTTATTTTCTTCCGCCGCTACTTTGACACCATTACCGCCGCGGAGGTATGTTCAACTTTAGAATTTATTTTTGGCTTTGCTTCGCACCGTACTTTTGATGATAAACAGCTGACAAACTACACATTTACCCGCAGATTACCTGGCAACCTTGGGCTCCACTGCCGGCTGAGGTGAGAGACCACTAGGAGGGTGCTGATGAGACAGCCCGCCTCAGGATTCTGTTAGAGGGCCCGGTCTGTCGGGCTTGGTACCTGGGTGAGCGTTTCTTGCGCCAGACCTTGGGTTTACCGGAGCAAATAGTTCCGGGTCCACCTCCTTCACACATGAGGCATACAGAGGAGTTCTCCCTCGAGCACATGAGGGAGTATACCACCGGTTGGGGTGTAGAGCATCATAGAGGCGAGGGCGACTACGCAGAGTACGTCCGGACCTACATTATGCGACCCTTGAGCAGTGGTCGCCGAGCTGAGAGGGAGAGGCCAGCGGCGTCGGCTGCTAGAGCGAGAGCGGGGGCTGGAGCAGGAGCGTCGAGGAGAGCTCGTGTCCGCGGCGAGGGTGGAGTTCAAAGAGGGCGGGAGACTGGCTGGCTTGCCCTGCCCACTTTACTGACATATAGGGGGCAGGATGGGGTGACCTACCAGATCCCCTTCGCTCCTCCCCCGGCTGATCATGAGTTAGCCGGTATCCCCGACTTGCCTCCGGTATGTATTACTTCATTTTGCATCTTGCATTGCCATTTCATTTCAGCTTATTCGATATTCCACAGAGTACTGATATATCTTATACTTTTGCAGGCGTCCTCTGAGTACACCCGGCAGTCCGTGGAGTTGAATGCCTCCATGATGGGGATGCTACAGCAGACCTTCGACCTCCTGGCCCTTTATTGTATTCCGGTATGTCCTTCCGACGACAGTCTCAAACCATTCATAAGCTGATTCGCGTAATCTGATGTACGACACAACACCTGACACACTGATCTCACAGCATCTGATACACTGCATACACTGCATCTATACACTGCATTCTGCACTTGATAAACTGCTCACGGCGTTCACACACTATACTCATACACTGCATTCTGCATTGATAAACTACTCACGGCATTTCACATTGTACTCATACACTGCATTCTGCACTGATAAACTACCCACGACATTTCACACTGTACTCATACACTGCATTCTGCATTGATGAATTGTTCATAGTATTCTGATGTATTTGCCTTTTGTGCTTTTCAGCCCCCCTTCCAGATCTCTCCGGTGGGTGGTGCTCCAGCTGGGCCCTCTATTCCTGCTCGAGGAGGGCATGGAGACACTGCACGTCCCCGTACCAGGGGAGGGCGCGTTCATGTCGGGAGTAGCTCTCGGGCGCCGGCCCCTGACGATGACGATGATGATGACGAGGAGTCCGAGGCGGAGGCAGAGGCCGAGTCATCTGAGGAGGCTGGAGACGACTCAGACCCAGGCCCAGATGGCGATGCTGATGACGATGCCCCTGGACCCTCGTCCAGGAAGAGGGCGAGGACAAATCCCCGGGCCCGAGACTACTAATGATGATGATGACCCAGACTTCTGCTGCTTTTCTTCTTTTTCTTTTCTTGTACTTTTTCTTTTCCTGCTGGTAGTTAGATTACCTTGTACTGCCGTGGGCAGATTTTTGTTTTCCTCAAAACTTTGTACTTGAAAAAGATTATGAAATGAAGCGAACTTTTTACCTGAAAAAGCGTTATATTTTCATATATTTCATGTATTGCATCGCATCACATCATGTTACACCATAATGTAAATGAAATTGATCTGTGGTCTGAATGTTGAACACTTGCATTATAATAATAAGATAACCAAACCAAGTAACAGCAAAGCAACCCATACAAACCACTGCTTAACCTGAACACACGGCCCATACTCTACTGAGGATTAATCTGCATACAGTCCATAACCCGACACTTGGTTTATTCTGCACATGGCAAACTTTAAACAAAACAGCCCAATCTGACAAGACGGCCTTCAAAGATGAAACCAGCTAGGGTTGAAACATGCTCGGATGCCCCAAATTTTCCCTTCCTTCTTTTGGTTCGCCCAAATGTAGAGAATGGCGCAACACTCTGACCATAAACGATTAACTTTTGGAAAAGGGGTTTTCTTAATCGGGGTATCGAGCCTACAACTGGATACAGCGGAAAAGGACTCAACAAAGGTACACGACCTAAACACAACGAGACACGCTCGAGAAAGACTAAAAACAAAAGGGGAGACCGACAAATCAAAAAGACACGACACATGGACGTGCTTATAAACTGAGAGACCCCAAATCTCGAGGAGCCAGTTCCTCCGGGTATACTTCCCACCCTTTCTGATTTGTGATCCTCGCATCACTCGACCCTCAGGCTCGGTTTTTCTCTCAAAACCCTTTTCTTACTTTTCTCTCAACTTACACCTCTCTATTCTTTATTCTCTCATTTTTCATCTCTCCCCAGGGCGATTGATGGATGAATAGGAATGTGTGGGTTCATGCTCAACACCGTTAGCTCAAGGCTATTTCTTTTGGTGGATAGAGTGCCCTTCTGGCAAGTACGCCGATGATGGGGGAAAGACAGAACACCTGACTCAACTGTGCCCCTAGTTTATCATTTTGACCATTTTTTGTTTTGGTTCTCTACTAAAACAGTTTTGATCAAGATGAGAGTCGGATTAACGTGTTTGTTCAATTTTTGATTTGAAAATCACGCAAATCAGGTTGTAAGCACTGAAAATTTTCCTTTTTTGGGTCCAAGAAAAGGTCGGGTTTTGGAAAGTGGAATAGTTTTCGAGAAAATAGTCAACCTCAGTAAAAAATTTTGAAAACTATTTCGCAAACAGTCAATGCTCAACGAGCATGGAACTTACTCTTTGAGATGCACAACCTCGGATCAGAGGCGATGGAAAATTGCCCCTGGCTTGAAAGGGGTGGATGGTAACGGAAAGTTGCCCCTGGTTTGAACGGCGACTCACAATGACTCATGGCAACGGAAAGTTGCCCCTTGTTTGGATGATGCCGCAGCAGTCCGAAAATAGTCTTCATTGGTGGTGGTCGAACTCTTGGACACGGAGATGACGAAGACGGTCATAATCAATATATGGACACAGTCACTTTGGAAGTGTTGGCAACTGAACTTTGGGATGAAATCGAAGCCATTGCATGGACTGAGATGCTATGAAAGCGTTGGGGGCTGGACTTCAGAATGAAGTTGCCTACGTATCCCAAACATGGGAATCAAGCCTTACGTAGTTCCGGTTAAGGTACACTCGGGTATTTTAACCTTCACTTTTCAGGCTCTAACTTTTGCCAAGGTGCCCGATGCAGGTTTTCGACCTTGCGAGCTTCTTTTCACTTTCTTTTTCTTTTCAATTCTTTTATTTCTTTTTCTCTTCTTCTCTTTTTTTTTTTTTTTTTTTGCATTTTTTCTTTTTTGCTTTTCTTTTGTATTTTTTTGCTTCTTTTTTTTTGTATTTTTCCCTTGCTCTAACTTTTGCCTGGGTCGCCCTTCCGGGTTCTCGGCCGAGCGAGCCTCTCAAAGGGTAAAAGTGTAACAAGTCCATGGAAAATGGTTTTAGGGTTTTGAAGCCATCCGTATCCAGGAGAGTGGCTGTCGTATTGATTTATTGAAGGATCCATCTTCGGCTCTTCAAGCATGTCTGACATTTTTGCCCCTAGTTTGGGGAGGGGCTTCTGATCTAGCTTTACAAGCTTCCTTCGATCTGATCTTCTTGATCTGGCTTTGGTGCCTCTTGTTCGAGGGCTGCTTTGAAATCTGGCCACACAGGTCTCTCTTGATGGTTGATTGTTGAACACTCCGAGTTGTGGTTCAAGGCTTTAAAACAAGGGCTCAAGTCTTAAGGCTGAGAGCGATCCTAAGCTACGCAATCTCAAGAATGATTCCATACCGGTCTTCGCAGGACCGCGCAAAACATTTTGTTTTTGAAAGTTTTTAAAGAAGCGACAAATCGCTCGCGCTAAAGATAGTGTGGAACCACCCTGGATCAAGCCAGGGTCCTTCTCAGTACTCACATTAACAAACATGATCTCAATCATTAAGGGCTTAGCACGCCTCTCTCTCTCTCAATTTGATCAAAGTTTACAAAACCCGAGGAATTCCTTCCTCTTCGTTTTTACAGCGATGTTCAAAAAGTTTTGAAAAACTTAGGTCAATGCAATGATTCTCAGGGCACAAGAGAGCGGGTGGAGTGTACTGCTGTTCTATTCAAATCCTCTGGCACAACTAGCTCAAAATAGCAATAAACATGGAAATATGATAGCCACAGCTGTTTCATTCAAGCTTCTCGGATGCAACTGGCTCCACGGCAGAGACAGACTCAAAAAGGAAAGCAAAAGGATAATTACAAAAGCGGTGTTCGAGGCAACAACCCCAGAATCACCCGGTATTCTATACAAGGGGACCGACTCATCACAACAAGACAAACCCTTAAACGGAAAGAACTAACTCGAAACGATGAGGTAGACTCAAAACAAAACAAAAGACTGACTCGATACCCAAGCCAGAATTTACAAAATTAGCATTCGCAGATGCTCCAAAAAAATTGCGTGCCAGACGCCACATCCTGAAATAAACCGAGCGCCACCTGCAGGCGGTCCAACCCCCAATCACATACTTGTATCTTCGAAGTCCAACAGCTCAGTGACGACAGACTTTGCTAAGGTAGGCGGGAGGATAACCTCATTGTCGATCAAATTTGCACTTCATGACGAAGGCGGAAACAACCATCGGTACTGTGGCCGGACTGTTGGTGGTACGCGCAGTACAAGGTAGCATCATGTGAGAGAGGGAGATTCTTCGGGAGGGGCCAAGGCTCGAGGGGTTTAAGATGCCCCTTTTTAGCCAATATTTGAAATGCCCTAGACAAAGGCATGTGGAGGGCCTGAAAGACTCGGCGTCCTCGAGGCAGATACTTTGAAGTCTGAGGATTCTTGCTAGACGCACTAGCGAAAGGGTCGGCTGGCACTGCCTTGGCCTTCTGATCTTTTCCTGGTGTAGGGTTGGGAATGACAGGAATTGTCTGCGCATGACGGGGCCCTTCTCGATTTTCTGCCTGGCTTGAGCTGCCTTCGGTTGGAGTGGGGAAAGCATCTTCCACGGCTTTAGTCATGACTACAGACACCTGCTACTTACTCATCCCCCCGGCTTTCAAAGCCTCGACTGCCTACAGCAGTTGTTCAATGGGATCGGCATCTACCTTCATTTTGTTCCTGCCTCTGGCCTCAGCCTGATCAGGGGTTTGGATTACTACATCAGAGCGATGTCCGGTTGTTGCTGACACGTCGTGGTTGTAGCTGGAGGCAACCTCTGGTTGGCTGAGCTCGATCACAATCCGCCCCAGTAGCGGGGGCTCTTGTGGTATGAAATTCCCGGCATACGATGTAACTGGTGGTGAAGCCGACTTTCCGTAGGCGAGATCCGCCACGGACCTCTGGAGGTCGCCTATCATTCCCATCAATTCGAATGTGGTGGGCTCACGAGCCTGATATAGCTGGGAAGTCCAGATCAGGTGTGCAGCAGGCGACCTGGGCGGATGCGGTACATTAACATTGGTCTCATCCTGCAAGATGATCCCTTGATCTAGTGCGGCTGCCATAACCATAATCTCTTCTGAATTCTGCGTCATCATAAGTTCTGCCTTAGCAAGGGGGAACACTGGCTATTCTGTATCAACTTTCTGAACTCTCTGAACTGAAAGGAAAAACAAGCAGCATTTCAGCCCAAACGGATCAAATACGGGTGTAGCCGAACAACTACACTCTACTACTGATCACTGTTCCCCAGAATCACTGTTCTCAAAACTGAACTGATACCCGCAGATATAACTGATTTCTCGACAACACTGATACTGGTGCCCTCGGGCCTGATACTCAAACTTGCAAACTGATATGTACGTTCCTGTAGAGATACACTCCAAAAGCACATAGCAAGTAAAGAGAACCAAAACAACCCTATGTTGGGGTAGGGTTTCCTTGTCCTATTTTGTCAGGAGCTAGGGTTTCACTACGCACACAGCGGTTTCAAACAACCTATGATCGGGTAAGCAACATGTCCTAGCTTGGAATGGTCACTATGGATCTCGATATGCACTAGGTCGAATAGTCGAAAAGGGTGCCCCGGAAAAACCGGGGTTTGCCTTGACAAGACAAGCCGCCAGCAAACCGTTCAGGAATGGCAGATGGCAAACACGGTGTCCTAAGCGCACCAATGCACATGCAATGCAAAAAAACACATAAGTGAAATCAAAACAGGACATCACAGGTTCGAGTCAAGCTCTCTAAAATCCCCAGCAGAGTCGCCAGAAACTGTAGATGCGCCCGCGAGGGACCCCGCTACTACAGTTCGGACTCGATTTTGTCACGGTTCTAAATCTGAACCAAAGAGTCCAAATTCGGCAAATCGTTTTGAGAAAAACAGATTTTTGAAAGAAGTGCCAAACATGGACTGCTTTTCCAGATACAGAGTCGCCACCTAAATATTTTATTTTAGGGGAATTTAGGAAACCCTGACTCGGTGCCAAAGGCCACGTGTCCGTCATCGCCAAAGTTGCCTCGACTCAGGAACTTGGGTATGATTGGGGAAGGTCAGCCATGAGCACCCCCTCTCGCCTGATCCGAAGATCGGCCTCTACTAACCGTGATATCCGTTTTTGAAAACGTTATGTGTTCTTATTCCAGTTATTAGCCTAATATTGCTATGTTATGTGCACGGCAAACAAGTATAGACTAGATTGCCTAATTTGGAAGTAAGCATTGCATATCCGTTTGTCTTGAAAAACACTTTGGAAATTTGCTACTCGCAAGTAGGCTAAAATACGGATTTCAACGGGTTTTTCTAATTTAGGAAATCCAACCTTCACCCACAGACATTCAAACAGTTTATCACATAAGCATCTAGCTACATGGTAAGCATGCTGTCATGATAGCATTCACACGCATGCGACATGCTAAAGCATGAAAATACTTACATCGTACTCCGCGCCAAAACAATAAACTAGTTAGCAAACATGCATGACCCTAGTCCATGTTAAGTGGCTAATGCATCGCATACAAAATGCAACTAGGATAAGCTCGGCTAATCCTAAAATGGCATGTGAAATGCAATCGTTTGATGCACGTATTCAAGTTGGATTTGAAATACTAATACTGTTAGCATGATATTTGAAATACTAATACTGTTAGCATGATGTGCCGAGCCCGGTGCATGCAATACTGATGAATGATGCACGCATGCATAGCATAAGGTATGTTGAATTAAACATGACCTATCACTAACCATCAAAGCAGGTAAGTAAAAGAGAGAAAGAAAAGGGGATTGGAAGACATGCACACACACACCCACACTTATTACAGATTCGCCCTCGCCCGGAGGGACCAAATAAATATTACAGATAATTAACCTACGAGTTAATTAAATATTACAGGCCATCCAATTAGCTAAGCAAATTAACTAATCTAGGGAAAATAGATAAACTGCCTCGGGAAGAGAGCCCAATGCAACGCATGCTCGGCCCTGCTCGGAAGTACACTGCCATGCGCAAGCTGCCTCTGTTTTCCCTGCTCTGCCTCTTGGAAGACTGCTAAAGTCTCAGAATTACTTCCCTGGACATCGGGAGGCACCACCGGCTGAGTAGAATTGCCACCGGCAGTATGATGTGGTCATCGGCTGTTGATGAGGGTATCGGCCACCAATTGATTGCCGGTCGGCACTCTGTGTAGTCGATCGGCAAGAAGTTCCTGAAGAACCTGTTTGACAGAAGCAGAGGACAGAGCCTTGCATGGCAATACAATTCAAGCCATATATGCACCAATCGTGTCCCTCATCATGTTAGTGACTCAAAGGGACATGCTCCTTGGTTCTCGAACCATCAATCGCGCATTTCCATGCGTGATGGCCCAAGGGACCAAGTGTGCACATTTTGATGTCAAATGCAATGCAAACCAACAAACCAAAGGGGCCCAATTCCTATCACATGTTAAAGGGCTAACACTCAAGCACAAAAGGGCAACTCCCAAGCACACTTGAGAGAGGCATAACATGGACTAATGGTATCCAAGGTAAGCATTGAAAATCATGTTACAAAAGGTGCTAAGCCAATTAAACAAGATAAACAAGGCATGCAAACAAAGCCAAAAACCCAAGACAAGCCAAGAGGCTTAAACCAAGACTAAGTCAACCAAGCCTCGCAAGGCTAAGAGGACTTAAAATAAGTCTAATGCAAACCTCAACAACACCCAAGGGACACCTAGATGGCATCTAAGTGGCTTAAATTCAAAAGCATGCACAATGACCAAAACATGGAGCATGCAAGACAAGCTTTCAAAGCTCCAAAGAGACATCCAAGGCAAGCATACAAGCATGTTAAAGGGACTGAAATAACATGGCAAATGGTCCCAGCCCACTAAATTAAGGCAAGGATGCATGCTATACATTCACACACTTAAGGCCAACAAACCAAAAATGCAAAGGGGCTATACTAAGCATGCCAAAGTCGACCCAAACAACTAAGGACAGTCCTCAAACATAGCAAAATAAGCACAAAAGCTTCACAAAGTCAAGCCTAAAACATGCTAGAACAATGGTTCACAATCTAAGACATGTTGAGGCAACAAAGTGGCATTACAAGGCATGTATGCTAAGCAAGCATGGTGTACCAAAACCAACTAAAAACAGAGGCATATTATGACATAATAAGCATGAAAATCAGCTAAGGCATGGCCAACACACACTTAGGCTAGGTGCTCCCTCAAGAGGCAAAAATGGTCCTTTTTAAGGACAATAAGGAGAGGGGGTAGCCCTCTCCTCCCTAGGACCTCAAGGCACCATCCTCACCTCTGAAATCCCTCAAGATTTCAGTGGTGAGGAGGCCCAAACACCAAGGTCCCGGAGCTCACTCAAAATAGCACAAAATGGGGCCTCTCAAGGTCTAAGAGAGGTCAAACACCTCCAAACCACAAAACACTCTAAAGCAACTATTTAGAGGGCCTAAAAATAGAACTTTTTTATGTTATACACTAAGCACAATAACAGTTCTAAGATAGAAAAAAAAAGTATGCAAGAATAGGGTAAAAAGGAGCAAGTTTCTTACCCTTGTAGAACCTCTTCAACAATGGTGGACCAGCTGCTCCCTTGAGCTTAAAACCACCTAAGAACCTCAGGAACAGACCTCTGGTCCTTCAAAAACTAAGAAAAGGTGTAACACTATGTGTTTGTGTGCAATAGTAAGACACAAACACACTTACACACACACAAAGGCTAAATGAGAAAGAGATATAGAGATAGAATATGTATGGATCCTAACCCTAGAACCAGAGCTTCCTCTCTATTTTTTGTAACCCTAAAACCAAGAGAGGAGCTTCTCTCTTATAGACATTCACTCTTGCAAGGCTTACAAGACAAGCTTGGCAAGAGTGAAATCCCTCCATACACGTGTATGGAGGGGGGCAAAGGTGGGTGCCAGCTATCACAGCTGGTACAAAAAATCTACTAAAAGTAGATGAACAGTGATCGGCCAGCCAAAAGTGTCATCTTGACAAAATAAATGGCCGACCGGCAACAAAGAGTGCCGACCGACAATACATATTGCCGATGGCACAAAATCACTGGCCGGTGGCCTCAAGCCATGGCCGCTGATGTATGGGGATGTCTCACAAGGCATTCCCCGCCCGTCCAAGGAAAAACACAAGTGTTTGGTGCAAAACCAGACACAAAACAGTCGAGTCGAGAGATCCTGAGGCAAGGCGCCCGACCGAGACCTCCGGGAACTCAAAACGAACACAAACATGGATGATCACCGAGTGTTCCGACGGTGACGTCCAAGTCTTGAGGACGGTCAAAAATGGGGTGTCTACAGCTAGTAATGGTCTCGACCAACAGGATTTAACTGATGATGAACCAAGACGAAGTAAAAGAGCAAGAACATCAAAATCCTTTGGTCCAGATTTTCTGACATACTTGTTAGAAAATGAACCTCAAAGCTTTAAGGCAGCAATGACAAGTCCTAAAGCACCTTTTGTGGAAAGAGGCTGTTAATAATGAAATTGAATCCATTATGCAAAAATCATACTTGGGAATTGGTGAATCTTCCACCAGGTTCTAAACCTCTTGGATACAAATGGATATTCAAGAGAAAAATGAAAGCAGATGGTTCAATTGACAAGTATAAAGCAAGACTTGTAGTTAAAGGTTATAGACAAAAGGAAGGTCTGGATTATTTTGACACATATTCTCCTGTGACAAGAATAACATCCATTCGCATGCTTATTGCTATAGCAGCATTGTTTAATTTAGAGATACATCAAATGGATGTTAAGACAGCTTTCTTAATCGGTGATCTAAATGAAGAGATCTATATGGAGCAACCCGAAGGATTTGTAGTGTCGAGGCAAGAAAAGAAAGTTTGTCAACTTGTAAAATCCCTTTATGGATTAAAACAAGCACCTAAGCAATGGCATGAAAAATTTGATCATGCAATGCTTACTAATGGGTTTAAAATAAACGAATGTGACAAATGCATCTATGTTAAAAACACAGACCAAGGATATGTCATAGTTTGTCTTTATGTGGATGACATGCTTATCATTGAAAACAGTCAAAATATGATCAAATCAACTAATCAAATACTTGACAAAAGATTTGATATGAAATATATGGGGGTCGCAGATATTATATTAGGAATGAAAATTACTAAAACATCTGACGGATATACATTATCTCAATCACATTATATTGAGAAAATTCTTGATAAATTTATCAAGGATGATATGAATTTAGCTAGAATACCTGTAGACGTCAATCTTTATTTATCGAAAAATAAAGGTGATGCAGTGTCTCAGTTAAAATACTCCCAAATCATTGGAAGCCTACTGTACCTAATGAATTGTACTCGTCCTGATATAGCTTATGCTATCAGTAAATTGAGTAGGTACACTAGCAATCCCGGAGAAGACCATTGGAAAGCGATCATCCGGGTTCTTAGATATCTAAGATTCACCCGTGATCATGGTTTGAACTTTACTCGATATCCAGCAGTACTTGAAGGTTATTGTGATGCAAATTGGATAGCGGATACTAAAGATTCAAAATCCATAAGTGGATATGTCTTTACACTGGGAGGCACTGCTGTTTCTTGGAAATCCACGAAACAAACTTGCATCGTACGATCCACAATGGAATCCGAGTTCATTGCTTTAGACAAAGCAGGAGAAAAAGCAGAATGGCTTTGTCACTTCTTAGAAGACATTCCAATGTGGCCTAAACCTGTACTAGCTATTTACATTCATTGTGATAGTCAATTTGCAATAGGCAGGGCACAGAATCACATGTATAACGGTAAGTCACGACATATTCGTCATTGACATAATACCGTTAGGCAGTTATTGTCAAATGGAATAATCTCAGTAGATTATATAAAATCTAAAGAGAATATTGCGGATCCGTTAACAAAAGGTTTGACAAAAGAGCTAGTATATAGTTCATCGAAAGGGATGGAATTAAAGCTTATTACATAACAGTCGTCATAATGGTAATCCTACTTATATGACTGGAGATCCCAAGAACTAAGTTCAAAGAGACAACTAAGTTATGTATGGCTCACCAGAAATCACCAAGGGATTAAAATTCCCTACCCATTCCTATGGTGAGAGTGATATTTGCAGCATATGTTGTATGCAGGGGTATAAGGATAAGCTTTGCTTTTAATGATTACTTATATCTTGATTAAGGCATAAAATCAAGACGAGTATAAGAAGATACTCACAATAAGAATCACCTATATGAGTGTTGAACTGGGGTCGGTTCTATGAGAATGAAAGAGGCTACATTCTCTAGAAACATTCATGAGAACCAGGAGCGTTCAAGGCCAAAAAGAACACAACAGTGAGAACCACGATGTGTTAGAAGATATTTTGTATGAAATCTATTGTCTTGGCTTACACAAACGGCTGAACAATTCACGGCATCGCGTCCATTGGTTAGCTAGTAAGTCCGATAGGTTATCACTAGGGAAGGTTCAAGGCCGAAAGCTACCTATCATGATGCAAGATATTTTTTATTTATACTCTTTTGATAAAGTCTGCATATTGTTGCATTTTCGTTGTCATCAAATTCCATTCATGTGGGAGATTGTTGGAAAATGGTTTGGAAAATCTGGGTAAAAGCAGATTTTTTCCTAACTTTGGTCTAATATTTAGGTGGGACCCGTGCGTCGATTTTCGCGGGTCAAAGTGGTAACGCATTCTATGTCATGTAGTGATTCGCGTGGTATATTTGGTTGCTCAAAACCATTACCGAGTGAATGGGAAATTGAAGCCAAACTATGCTCCATGGAAATGGAGTTTTGATAGAAAATCCTTAAAGGTTTGAATAAGGCTTGTCCCACACTGATTTGGTGGGAAGTTTTGAATGGGTTTATAAGGCATGGGTTTGGTACTGGGGTGTGCCCCAAGGGGTACCCAAGTATTTTACAGAGGGAGGTTATGGGCAAAATGAGCTAGACCCATTAGACCAAAAAATCACCACGCGCGCGCGCGCGCCGCCGCCGCCGCCATCTGTCTGGTCTCCGGTCGGGCGGGCTGGGCGCGGGTGTGTGGTTGGGTTGGGATTGTTCGGCCCAATACTAATCTTTTTGGGCCAAAAATATTTGAATTTAATTTTATTTTTTGGTAAAATAAAATCCAGAATTCAAATTAATTCGGAATAAACTGGTCTGGTTTTACTGTACACCCAAACAAGGCCCTTTCCGTTTTTATCTGTTTAAATTGTGAACCCAACAGATTCAAATCTGTTTAAATTCAAAACCATACATGTTCAAACAGGTTTGCACCTGTTTAATTCAAATTCTGCAGCCACCAATACATCTATAAATAGGACAGCCCTCATTTGATGTTTGACGTTCAGAACATTCATAATTTTCGTTCATAAGAGCTCTGCAAATTTATTCTTCATTTTGTTGCATTATTTTCTTATAAAAAAGAGTGTAAACACTTAGTGTGTTCATAAGACAAACAATTTGTAGTGCTGTTATTGTTTGTAGTTGATCATTTCATCCTGAGAGATAGACGTTCAAATTCTGAAAGCACCGTGGAGATAACGAATCTGTCTTAAGGACACAGTGTCAAACACTAGACTTAATCAAATTATTAATTCGCAGAAATTAATCATGTAAGTTGTTTAATTTATTATTTTGTTTTATTTGTTTATTTAAATTCAGATTTTAATTTTGTTTTGGTAACAAAATAAAATATGTTTTTTATTTACTTATTTTTATTTCGAGTTTGATTTTTGTAATCAAACATATTCTCTCATTTCCTTTATTTCTTTATATTCTAGTAGTTGTTTAGTACACAACATAATTTAATCTATTTAAATACAGTGAAAATTATTCAACAATAATTACTTGTAAACAGAGGGAGAGAGAGATAGAGTGTGAGATTGTGAGAGAAGAAAAAATTATTCAATTTGGAATGTGAGTTGATTTTTTATTTTTTTTATTTTTGATTATTTTAACCCGGGGTTATAAAGTCTCGTTTGGAATAGACATTTTGACTTTTTTTTATTTTTGTAAGAAAAAAATGAAATGATTATGGTTTGAATGTGATATTTTATCTTATTTAATTAAACAACAGCGATTGGGAGCTCGAATTTGAGCTCCCCCGAATGCCCCTAAAAGCAAAAACGACGTTGTTTTTTCTTTTGTTTTTTTTCTTTCAGCAGAATGAAGAAGAAGACAGCAGAAGGAAGAAGAAGACGGGGGAGGAAGGAGGAGGAGGAGGAGGAGGAGGGGGAGGAGGAGGAGGAAGAGGGACGAAGGAGGAGGCGGTGGTGGCCTGAAGGAGCCGACTGCGTCTATGGAGAGAAGAGAGAGAGTGAGAGAAGAGAATAGAGAGAGAGAGAGTGTAAGAGAGAGACAAATCAGAGAGAGAAGCAGTTGTTCCTATTTGAGTGTGTGATAGTGTAGTGTAAGTCAACCAAATCCTAAACATACATATATATATATATATATATATATAAATCGGGGCTAACCGAGGTGGGGGGCAGGGCCGGAGTCGGGGATGAAATATGTTTCACCGTCTCTGGGCCGAATGTCACCGGGGATTTATTTTTGAATACCATCCCCGGCCCGTCGGGGGTATTTTTCGGGAAAAAATCACTCTTATCGGGGACGGGAGGTTAGGTTTCCATCGAGCTGGGTTCAAATTACCATCTCTAATTATAATCATTTTGTGATAACTGTGAACTTTATATTTATTTTACATGGTGTAAAAACATATATCAATCCATAATTTATGAAATTAAGGTAAAACTAATACAAATAAGGATGAACTACTAATAAATCTCAAATCGTAATCTTATGAACTTTTTAGTCTTTTTTATTTTATTTTATAAACTCAAAAGTCTCAATTAAGTGGAAATAACCAAAAGGGCATACATGGGCATACATTAACATGCATGATATTTTGTGAAGAAAGGATAAACATGGGTTTTCAACTAGGATAAAATTACATATTTGGACAATATTTACTTTTTTATTTTTATTTTTCCCTTCTTCACGACCAAATCTCACTAAGAAGTATCCATGTTTGAAAAACAGATTTTCAAGAACAGATTTTGAAAAAAAAAATTAAAATTTTATAAATGCACAACAGATTTTGAACAAATATAGAAGATTAAATATATAATGAATATATATATCTTACAAAAAAAAAATGAGTCTTGTATGTGAACCTTATCTCTTGTAAAATATATATTCCTATTTTGTGTTTGATTTCCTGTGCACTTACACTTATTGATTATTATTATGCTTGTGAGAATGAAGGTGAGAATAGGAGACCACATGATATAATAGTTGTGACGTGTTGGTATGGTGTTGTTTGGTACTTATAATTTTTTTTATTTTATTTTTTATTTTAAGAGTTTGTATCAGTTTGTTTGTTTAGTGCAATTTTTAAATATAGCATATGAGTCATAAATAATTTAAAGAAGTTTAAAAAAAATTATTTAAAAGTTAGAAGATCAGTACTTTTAATGTTTACTTCATGATTATTAACTCTCAATTTGAAAAAATTATGCGAACCTATGTTGAATATAATGAATAGTACATATAAAGGATTTGTTTGGTAGAGGCTCTTTGGGTTAAAATAGTCATAAAAAGATAAAATAGGCTAAAAATTTAATAAGATAAAATGTCACATCTAAACTATAATCATTTCATTTTTTTTTCTCTCATAAAAGTCAAAAAAACCAAAAAGGTCATCCCAAACGAGACTTTTTAGCCCCCAGGTTAAAATAGTCAAAAAGTCAAAAAATCAACCCAGATCCCAAACGAAGGCAAAAGGTTGACACATTGTGCCAATGAAATTAATAGTGTGTTTATGCCTTCGTTTGGCATGCCTATTGGGGCTAAAATAGTCATATAAGACAAAATAATCTATTTTAGTCAAATATGACAAAATATCACATTCAACCCATAATAATTTTATTTTTTTCTCACAAAAATTAAAAAAGTCAAAAAGCCTATATCAAACGAGACTTTTTACCCCAGACTAAAATAATTAAAAAGTCAAAAAATCAACCCACATCCCAAACGATACCTATGTAAAAGAAAAATAGGGGTGTTGGTACTACCTATTCCTACATATCATTTTCCTAAAGAAATGAGAAAAAAAAAAAATCCTAAGAATAGATCTTGTACTAAGGTCTCTGGAGATTACAAATTTTAGTCCAAAATCAAAATATTATTATAAGTTATGATATCATTCTCTTTATTTTTTAACATATTTATTTGTAAAATGTTATTAAAATAACTTATTTTCAACCGAGGCCTAAGAAAATTTCAAAATGTTGATCAAGTTCAAGAAAAGACAGAAATTTATTCTATTCTTTGATGGCGCAAGTCCCTTTGACCTCCATTTTTTTTGTGTGGTCTCTTTGGTTTTGTTTAGATTTTGGATGTGGTGAAAAAAATTAATAAATGAATAAAAAGTGTGATACAAACTAATTTTTTCATAATGTTTCTTTTCTTTTACAAATTAAAGATTCAAACATATCAACAATATGTGTTGTTTTCATAAGGTTTAAGATAAAATTATATGTCTAAGTACAACCTGCACCTTCTTAAAGATATTATAGTTAGGTGTTGAGGTTGACCATTATCACTTCTTTTATTTGTAAATATATATATATATATATATATTAGTAGGTGTTCGAAAAAATTGTTATTTTAGCAGATTATTTTAGTTTTAGACTAATAAGTTAAAATTTTTGTATATTGGAAAGATAGTTAGATTTTTTTATAGTTAGATGCAATGTTTGTAGAAAAAAAGTAAAATAATTATAGATTTGATGTGATATTTTGCTTTATTAATTATTTTAACTTATTTTATTTTCTTGTGAATTTAGTTTAAAAAGCTAAAAAATAACCTTTGCCAAATAAATTTGAAAATGATGAAATCAGTCTTGTGAAGTTCGCATAATCTATATTTAATTCCATATATATATTATATATAATATATATATTTTTGATCGAATATTTAATTCCATTGAAATCCCATATATTACTGAAAATATCCAGCTGAAGATCTTGTTTAAAAATATTTAACCATTCAGTCTGATAGAATAAGCGGTGGTTGTTGTCATCTATATATTATATATATAAAACGAATTTTTTAGCCCCCAAGTTTTATGGGAATTTTAATATTATAATCTTAATTTTTTAAATTTTTGATTTAAAAAAATCTCAGCATCGTTGATTTCTTACCAACTCACAAGCCTTTTAACTTCTTAAATATCTATTGTCACACTATTTTCAATTTCTCCCATACACTATAGTTAGTGATGAGATTATTAAATTATTTTTATAAAAAAAAATTTAAAAAATAATTTATATATTAAAAAAATATCTAAATAAATATAAATTCTTATTAAAAAATAACAGGTTGCAATTTTTTTTTAAAAAAAAGAGAAAAAAATTACACTGTAAAAAATAATTTGTATATTAAAAAAATATCTAAAATAAATATAAGTTTTTATTAAAAAAATAATAGGTTGCAATTGCAAAAAAAAAAAAGAGAGAAAAAATTACACTATACATTTCATTAAAATCTTAAAAAAAATAATTTCTATATTAAAAAAATATCTAAAAAAATATAAATTCTTATTAAAAAATAAAAGGTTGCAATTGCGAAAAAAAAATTACACTGTGCATTTCATTAATAATGCTCAAAAAATGTGCTAAGTATTTGTGTAAAGGCTTGACACGTGTCTGCTCTCAAATTATCAAGTGAATATAGATGAAACCAAATAACTTAGCTTTAATGGCTAACAAATATTAAAAACTCGACCATTGAAGCCTAATAACTATTAATTAATGGAATTCAGCAACTGAAATGTCTTAAATCACATCTCTTTGTTTTTTCAAATGTGTCCTCTTTTTGGTTTATGCATTCATTCTATTATTGATAGAGAATTGGATATGTAAAAGAGTGAAAGACATTAAAATTATATATTGAGTTATATAATTATTGTGATAAAAAATAAAAGTTGTCTTTCTCTTTCATGACGATTTATTTGGCTATACTTTCAATTAAAACGCTAGGTGTGCTTTTACATTATCATTCAAATTTGCTTTCATTTTTTTAGATACTTTGTCTCACAATTATTTGTATTTTGTGTTATAAAATTTATTACATATGTGCTTGCTAAAACTATTAGATGGACATAATGCAAAAAGTGCAAATTATTTCAATGTAATTCTCAGATTAGAAATACAAAAAATATACACAAAAAATGTATATGAATAGACATGATTTTATAAAATTTGTTTGTGAGTTTCACTTTTTAAAAATCTTATAATTCATTTATTTTTTGTATCATATTTTATGTTTAGTTTCTGTATTTTTTTATTATTAGTGCAAGGCTAGAGAGGGACATTGTTAATTGCCCATAACCAAACGTTTCTAGAACTACCCAATTTGTTCCTTCCTTAATTAGGTTTATTAATTCTAATTGATGAAGTTGGTAAGATAGAGCTCAAAGATTATTGCATTGTTTAATTTTTTAGTCAACAATGATTCTCTATTTAAGAGGAAAAAAAAAGAGGCTAAATATCGGCCCTGTTTGGTTGTTTTTTGTTTACTTCATTTTCATTATGCATGTTTTTGGATAAAAAACAATTAAAAACTTTGAAAACACCCTTTAACTACAATATATAAAAGTTTTAGGGATCAAATTTTTTTGTCTCCAAAAGTGACATTTTGTACAAAAAATATTTGGGGATCAATTCCAGTCATTGCGAGAATAATCGCAAAAAGGTCACTCTTGAAAGATCAAAATAGGTTTTTTAGCGACAAAATTTTTAAAATATTGCTAATAAATACATTTTAAGGGAAAAATGATTTGGTCCCAAAATGATAATAAAATATTTGGTCTCTAAAAAGTGATTTTGTACCTAAATGTTTCTCAAAAATTTTAATTTGTTGTGATCATTTTTATTTTTTGGCAAAAATATTTTTTTTTAAATTAAAAAAAAAAAACAATTTTTTATGTTTTCTAAAACGTTTTTGTTTTTGAAAAATAAATTTTGAAAACAGTTTGCCAAACAAATTTACATTTAGTTAAAAAAATGAAAATAATAAATAATAAATGAAAACACAACCCAACAAGCCCTAATATTTTTTTTTTGCTTGCTTTCTAAAGTTGAAATTTTGTTTTGTAATTTTTTGCTACACATGAATATTCATGTAATCCACATCCCTTGTGATTGAAAACCCCAAATTTGAAGACCCCCGTGACCCCTAAAATGATCTAGACCACTCATGTGAGAGATTAAAAAGAAAAAAAAAAAAACACATGAATGATCCAAATCATTTTGGGGGTCATGAAGATCTCCAAAATTTGGGGTCTCACTCATTTTCTTTGTTGTTTGATGCAAGTTCAAAGTAACAATATGTAATGGGAAAAGAAAAAGAAAGAATCTTAATGCATTACAAAAAAAATAATAAAATAAAAAAAATAGCATAATTAAAGAATTTTGGAAAACAAACCATAAGCGTGCAAATTCATGGCACCATTAATGTCTTTTCAATTTAACATGAAAGTGATTATCAAAAAAAAAATTAAAAAAAAATATTTGTTCACAAAAATCCCAATTCCAATTGTAATAGGTCTCATCTTGATATTTGGTATAAGTTAGGTATGAAGATGGAGATGTTATTCAAGATTGGAAGCACTTTTAATTATCTTTTTCAAAGGCTTTTTGAGTTTTTTATTTTTGTTTTTGTGTGCGTGTGTCAGATATTCAATTATTTTATTTTTTTAACTTTTTACAGACTAAAAAAAAAAATTAAAAGGAAAAAACCTTATAAAAATCCAATTTAAAAGGTATTGTCGAGCAAAGCTTTAATATCACATATAGCATAGCATGCGTTGCTACATGACACATCACCTATAACATGCACATGTCTTTTACTACTCTTGTCACAAACCATGATGGTCCTCTTTTTCTTTCTTTTTCTTTTTTTTTCCTTCAGAGATAATAGTATTTAGGTCATGTTTGATAGTATGATTTTTTTTTTATTAAAATAGTTTTCAAAAAAAGCTTAAAATTTTTTTAAAAAAATTAAAAATTAAAAATTAAAAAATTACTATAAAAGTCAAATATCTCAGTAATTCATAATTGTTAATATATCTAAAAGAAGTCATTTGCAAACACATTAATTTTTTTTTTACCTCATATAAAAATCAAAAAATCATTAAAAAGTTTATTCCCAAATGAAGCCTTAATTACTTCCACATTCTAGAAAGTTTGTCATAAAAGGCTCTCTAATATCACCATTTCTCATGCTCTTAATCAAAAAAAGAAAAAGAAAAAACATAATATAGAATCATGTATAATTACCATTTCTAAGATAGAGTCCACACATAATACAAAGAAAAATTAAGAGAGTGAGAGAGAGAGAGTAGAGTGATCTACCAAAGGATATTGATGATGTGGAGCCTAATACGGTCCTTTCAAATGGATTTTTCCTTGCATATGCAGTTGTACCATCATGTGCAAAGTTCTAAGGTGGGTTCGACAGTTACTTTTAGTAATTTTTTTTTTTATTATCAATTTCATTTGATTATTAAGTCGGTGGCCGACATTTCTCATGTAACGTGTTTAGTTAGGGATGATACAACTATACATTCAAATTATGTGTCAAAAACTCACAAAATTGAGCATTAATTTAGTGTACTCGTTTGGCAATTTACTACTTTAATTTAAAAAACAAAAACTCACTAAAAAAATTTAAAAGTCAACAATTTATATCAAAAAGTTAAAGATTTTATTTTTTATCTATTTTTTGTACATTTTTTTAATAAAAAATCAAAAAATTATTTCAAACATAATAATTTTTTTTATCTCATATTTGAATAAAAAAAAATCAAAAAGTTACTAAAATAACATATTCCCAAACAAGACAATATTGCGTGATGATATATTAATGATAAATTATAAAAACATCATATTGTATATGTATATATTACATGCTATAGGTTGTACATATCTTTGAGTGATGACTTTTACAAGTTTTGTATACGTGGGGGTCCAAGCATTTTTGGTGCAATTATAACATGAAGATATGAGACATAATGATGATGATGACATGGTGTCAACATTCCATGATGCAGTAAGGCCTTACCACATAAAGTAGATTAATATTGTCTTGGTGGCTCAAATATGTCCTTTTGTCTCATTTGGCTATTTCTCTATATTTTCATCTTAAGATTTATGGTGAGATTAAAATTTGATAGTTTTTTTTCTATATATATTATAAGATTGTTTTTTTTATTGTATTGTTAATTTTCCTTATTATGGTGCCCTTTCTTAAGTTGATTGATTGTTGGACTACTTATTTATTTCTTGAGGGCTCTTTGTTGGGTCGATTGTGGATTTTCTATGGTTGTTGGATTTTGATTGTTCTGATATAATTTTTTTATATTATAATTATTCTCCTATTAATTAAAATAATATAACAAAGAAAAAATGGTTTTTTTGTCGAATTGGCTCGTAGAGAAGCAATCTAATGTGTCCAACTCAACTGGTTTTTCTACTGCCCTTTCCTTTCGTTTAAGTCCAGCTTAATAAAGTGGAATTTTGAGTTTCTATTTTTTTGATTGGTGAATTTATGCTATTTGGTAACATTTTTATCTTTTATTTCTAGTGTTTTTTTATTAAAAAAAATTAACTAGAAACAAAAAAAAAAATTTGTTGTGAAAAAGTAATGAAAATTTTTAAAATTTTTAAAATGTGTATTCTCTTGTTTTCAAAATCAATTTTCATTTCCTCCTCTCCCATCTCAACCCTCATTAAGGTTATCACAAAGTACACGACCTTTACGCATGTAATGATTTGAAAAATATTATAAAACGAAAAAGAAAAAAAAAAACCAAGAACTTTAGAAACATATACTTGTAATTCAGAAAGAAAAATAATGTTTTTTGGGTGGGTATTTAGTATATTGTGAACTACATTTAAGATAAATATAGTTCCGCCAACATTATATTTGGGTCCCAACTTTAAACTAATGTCTTTTGTTTTTTTCATTTTTCAATTTTATTAATTTTAAGTAGGATTTTTTACTTTTGAAGAGACTAAACTGTCCTAAAATTTAAAATATTTTCAAAATTTTGAAAAAAAAAACCAACTTTTTAAGAATTTTCTATAAAAAAAGAGGTTTTCTTCGTTTTAATTGTTTTTAAAAAAAATTAAAGTGATTTTATTTGGACAAACCTAAAAATTAAAAAAATACTGAGAACTCAAAAAAAAAAAAAAAAAAAAAAAAAAAAAAAAAAAAAAAAACTCTCAACTCTTAACAAGAGAAATTCAACAACAATATTACATACTTAAAAAACACTATATCAATGAAACACTTTCATTTTTAAGTGTGATTCATGTTACGTTAATTTTAAATTTACACCTTTAATTAATTTTGACAATATAAATTTGGGATATATAACATTTTTTGAGCAATTAAATATGACTATTTTAAAAAAAAATTTATCCTAATAAAAAAGTAAATCAAAGATAAAAAAAAAAAAAAAAAAAAAGCAATTCTAATGCATGCTTGCATAATGTCGACCTTGTTGCGTTGTGGGACCCTAAATGACAGTTTGAGAAATATTTTTAAAAGTAGAAAAATGAGTGAGAATACTAATTAGTGCTACTATTAATGATGTGGTAGTGAGTTCCACCATGGATGATTTGATATTTTGGCCTTAGTGTTGTATTTTTATTTTTTTTTTATTAAATATCATATCATTAGTGATCTTTTTAAAATTTCAAAATTAATAATCTCTATTAAAAGTATTTGTCGTTTAGAACACACAGCACCAATGCTGTCAAATTAGTCGTATTTAATTTTTTCATATAGGCTCCGTTTGGCAATAGCTAAACGGGGTTTTTTTAGCTATTTTAGTCACAAAAAATAAAATAGGCTATTTTAGCCACAAAAAATAAAATATCACATCTAACTCATAATCATTATATTCTTTTCTCACAAAAAAAACTAAAAAAGTCAAAAAGCCAAAAAGCCCTTCCCAAACCAAACTTTTTAGCCCAATCTAAAATAGCCAAAAAAATCAAAAAGCCAAAAAACCAACCTATGTCCCAAACGGAGGCATAATACACTGCTTTTGGCATACGCTAACTTCCATTTGTTGTCATGAATGCCTCTTCTGATCTACGTTCTTAATGCTGAGCTCAGCTGGTGACGCGGAAATTGTGTCAGCATCTGCACTCTTCTCACCCAATTTGCATCACATGTGCCAAATATCTTGTTTCACACGCTCGTAAAACACAATAGTAATTTTTAAAATTCGTTTTTTTTTTTTTAAATATATTTTTTTAATAATTCATTATATCACCTGCCAAATGTAATTTACTTGGATCCAAATTACTTACTCTAGATTTATTTTAAAGACTCTGAAATTCACAATTAGACAAATTTCTTGTAACTCAATGATAGATTCAAGTTCGGAACTTTAAATCTTATTATAGGCTTTTACAACTTATTTAATTATGAAATTACTAAGATTTATTTTAATTAATTTTTTTGACTTTCGTTTGCTAGTCAGGTTTGATTAAGGAGGCTTTGTGTACTCACAAATCATTCATGTATATTACACTTTTTTTCATTTTCCATGGGAGCAGAAGATTTATCCAAATCCTTTTTCCAAATGAACAAAAGTAATTGGATTGATCAGAAATTTTAGGCTGCGTTTGATTTGCTTTTGGAATCATGATCTCAAATGCAAAACTTTCAAATCACTTTTCAAAATTCATAACCAAACACATAATTTAAAATTATTCAAAATTCAATTCAAAAATTAATTTCAAAACTCATAATCAAATACGTAATTTAAAACTCAATTCAAATTTTTTTTTCAAAACTCAAAACCAAACTCTTTTATTTTAAAAGAAAAAATTCAAAACAATATTTTTTATTTTATTTTTTAAAATTATTTTTAGAATCATGATTTGAGTGTAGAGTCGCATTTTGAGTTATGAGTTTTAAATTGAGTTTTGAAAAGAAAAAATTTATTTGGTTATAAGTTTTGAAAAGAGTTTTGAATTGTATTTTAAGTTTTGAGTTGTATTTTGAAATTATTTTTTTTAAATATTTAAAAAAAATTCTTAATTTTATTTCTTTAGGGTAAATATTTATATTTTCAATATTTATTTTAATGTGCACTATATTTCATACATTTATGTGCTATATTTTATTTTATTTTATAAATATATGTTTAAATATTTTAATTTTTTCGTTATGTGTTCGTTATGATTTGAGTGTAGAGTTTTGAAAGTACTGTGGAGTGTCGAGTTAGAAAAATGATTCGTAGCTCGAAATTCTTCCGGCTCGAATGGTAATGGTGGACTGCCCAAAACGACGTCGTTTTGGGCATTTTTTTTTTCGAACACAGACAGAGGGAAGAGAAGAGGAGAGAGAGAGAGAGAGAGAGAGAGAAGATGAGAAAAAAGAAAAGGAAGAGAGAAAAGATGATCGACGGTGATGGTGGCAGCGCCAGTGGGTATCACCAATCTCCTCTTTCAGACTCTGTTTTCTCTCTCTCTCTCTCTCTCTCTTTCTCTAAGTAGATCTGGAAAAAAAAAAAAAAATTTGTTGATGATGATAATATGTTGATGATGTTGATGAAGTTGTTGTTGATGATGAAGATGTTCCTCTTTCAGACTTTTTTTTTTTTTTTTTTCTAAGTAGATCTGGATCTGAAAAAAAAATAAAAATTGTTGATGATGATGATGATGTTGATGAAGATGTTGTTGTTGATGTTGGTGAAGATGTTGTTGTTGATGGAGATGTTGATGAAGTTGTTGTTGATGATGATGATGTGTTGATGAAGATGTTGTTGTCCAGTTCCCTCTTTTTGTTCTCCAGCTCCAACTCCAGCTCTAACTCCCTCTTCTCTCTTCTTCTTCTTTTTCTTCTTCTTCTTCTTCACTTTCATGTTCTTCATTTTCAGAAAAAACGAGAAAAAAAAAAAAACCAAAACGTCGTCGTTTTGGATTCGGGCCATTCAAGCCTCATAATTTTCGAGCTACAAAACGGAGTTGGTCGAGTTATGTGTTTGGTTATAAGTTTTGAAAATAATTTTTAAATTGAATTTTGAGCTATGTGTTTAGTTATGATTTGAGTGTGAAGTTGTATTTTGAGTTTAAACTATTAAAATTAAAAATTAAAATATTTACAAAATAAAATAAAATGTTTAAAATAAAAAAATTCTTTTCAATTCAAAACTCTTTTCAAAATTCAAAAACTCTTTTCGAAATTCAAAACCTTTTATTAAAACACTTTTTAAAACTCTTTTCAAAACTGATAATCAAACAAATTTTCTCTTTTCAAAACTCAACTCATAATTCCACACTCAAATCACAACTCTAAAAAGAGAATCACAATTTCAAAACTAAACCAAACGCAACCTTACATTTTATTAAGAAGTTCAAGGTTCAAGTCTTGCAACAACAATAATTTATCAACTATGCTATATCCCCAAATATAGTACCATCATTTTGACTCCTAATGAGGTGGAAGAGAGAAAAAATAGAGAGAGATAGAGAGAGAAGGGATGAGGAGTGTTGATCCATCACTTTACATGGTCCATTCATGTCATTAGGGGTGTTCAATTGTTGGGTGTTGATTTCCGACCACACAACCAAAATGGAAACTCAACTGGAAAGTACCAGTAGAATAGATTAAGCCCAACAACCTGTAATAAGAAAATAAGAACTCGGCGGTGGTTCGTCCATCTGAGGGTCCTCTGACAATCAAGTCAGTAAACAATATCTCTCACAGATAGCAAATAATACTCAAAACTCTCTAGAAAGAACTTCCCTTCGACCCATGAGGGTGCCTTACTTTTATAACCAGTAGTGACTTGATCATCTAGAAGCCTCATCTCAGTGGACTCTTGACTAGATATGAATAAACTTCCAAAGAGCTTCATCTTTATCCAAACTAGAACCCTCTTTAGTCTGGATTTTTGTCCCTTATTCGCTTATCTTGGATTCTGGCATCTCCATAGATAATCTCGGCAAACATGACCAGGCCACTTGCATATCGGCTGACACTTTGGTGTCACCTTAGCCACATGCTATCATTCACAAAATACTTCCCCACAACTGCCCCCTTAGGTTCTATTACCTCGGTGGCTACCTAAGGTGATGGAACCTACACCGTTGGTCCACATAGCATATCGACTCAAAAAGCATTTATTACTCTAACCAAGATCATGACTTGTCAGCTTCAAGTAATCAGGAATCAGTCACCCACTTTATTAAGGATCAAGAACTAAGAATTAAGTTCTTTAAGCATCTCAACCGCGATCGCTCTTCTAGTCGAGGTTATTGCCTCATTATTTCAAGAATTTCAAGAGTTCCAACTGCGCATGAGCTGTCACGCATAGTTGTTTCAACCGTTTCTTCCACGTGTAATATTCCTATTGGCTAGTACCTGGCATGCGCTATCAAGTTACATCGATTCTACCCACGCCTTCCTGACAGGCACGTCGCCCAAGGCTAATTCATTATAGTTTGTTGCCTTTTCGTATTTTGACAAAATTTCCTCTTCTCTCTCTTCATCTCTTCACTTTTCATTCTCATATTTTCTCTTTGTTTAGATTTTCTCTCTCTAAAATCCGTCATTTTCATACCTTCATAGCTCTACAATTGCTTTGTTTACCTCCTCCGATGAGCCCTCTGCCACTCTGCTCTAATCAAAGGCATCATCTGACCCCGGCGAACTCAACTTCAGCGTTCGTCTCCTCGCCTCCAATCAGTAAGCCTCTGATTTCTAGTATGTTTCTTCTTTGAATTTGCCTCATGCTTTACACCGTATCTATAGTCACTCCTGTGTAGTTTATTGAATCTGTGTTCATACTTATGCTCAGTTTTTGTTCATTTTTCATGCACTAGACATTATGAATTTGTTTTGTGCTTCAAAATTTGTCCCTGTGTTCTAGAGTGTCATTTGTATTGCTTGTAGTTCTTGCACATTGCCTTGCACACACCTACTCAATGTTCATAAATTTTGTTGTACTGGTTATGCATATATGTTCTCTTATTCTCTATTTCTTCCTTGATTCTGAATCACGTTTCTTTTCTATTTTTCTTGTTTGTTTTTAGATCTTTGCCTTTGATTCTTGTTTATATAGTTTCTAAGCTTGGGATTTGCTTTAGAACTCTATTATTTAGGAAAACTGAGACAAGAACCCTTCCTAGGTCACTAGAACCCCTTCCTTAGTTTTTAGTCAAGGTCCGTAAACCTTTACCACAAATCTATTACCGAACCCACCCTAGCTGAGATAATGGGTATTCAAGTGGAGGGTAGACACCCCTACCAAGTTAGAGTACTTTCGGCAAGAGTTTTTCATCTCAACCAATGTTCACCTCAGGTTGGCTGGGAAAGAAGATTTTATTATGCCTGGGAAGGACTACATGCTATTCCCTGTAGTCTCCATTATTGAGTGTGGACTTCGGTTCCCTCCAGACATCCTCTTCAGGAAAGTCCTACACTTTTACAAACTCAACCCCATGCAATTAGTTGTTCATACGTTCAGGGTTATCAACAATATTGCCAAGTTGGCACGTCGAGAAAACGCTAGGATCACCCTTGCCAACATCCAACACTGTTATACTATGTGTGGCCTCAAGTCCGCCAGTGGTTACACTTACTACCTCAAGCCTAGATCCACCGCCTTCAAACTCATAGCCGATCTTCCTGACTCCAACAAAGGTACTAGAGATGATTACCTGATTGTCTCGGGCAATTGAGAAGTTGCACCTGACGATGATCTTCATCTGTTTTCTCAGCGCTGAGCGGTGTTTAAAGAGAATGAGGGTAAGAACTTAGTACAAGTGTACTTCTTTTGTGTTTCTGCATCTGTCTTTTATATCTGTTCTGAAGCTTGGTGTTTTTTCTATTTTACCGTTCTTCCTCAACTGAGAAAATCATTTCAGGAGTCATACGTACCTAGTCGTGATCTCAAGCGGCTTCTAGATCTGCCACTTGAGAAACAGAAGGCCGCTGTCTTATTGAACTACATTCCCACGTATAAGTCTTCCCTGCCCGACGTTCGTAAACAAAGCAGGACTTTTCTATTTACCATAACTCCGCCAGTCACCTCATCATTAAGGCCAGACCAGGCCTCCACATCTGATCTAGCAGACCAGCCATTCACTTCTGTCCCCAATTGATTCCTTCATCACAACGCCAACGCCGACGCCAAGCTCCTCTGAACGCTCCTATCGATAGAATTCGCAGGAGGAAACGTCGAGGTTTTGACATCACGGTGATAGACACATCAAACCCTCCGATTGCCCTTCCTGTCATCCACTTTGGCACCAAGGTCACCATTGCTACCACATCTGAAGAGATTGGTCGAAGTCAAGCAATGGTTGAAGATTTACTAGTTGACCTGCCAAAAGTTGTTACAATTGATTCTTCTCCTTTCCAATCCCAACCCAAGTCCAAAGCCAAAAGGGTGAAGAGGCTAAGGCAAAAGCCACTGTTACCCAAGTCGATTTAGAGGACACAGTGCCGATTTCTAAATTGGCGAGGCTGAGAAAAGGAAGCCTGTCTTCGAGAGGAGGCCTGTCGAGGCCAAGTCATCTGGGGTGCCTTCATAAAAAAAGCTGAGGTTAGAGGGGGCAGCTACACCTGGCGTTTTCCACGCCAATGAGCCTTGGGCCCTGGCGGTCATAATAGGTGATCGACCTTTGGTGGCTGGGGATAGTGCACTCGACAGTGTGGAAGTCGGCGCCGCTCTCTCTATCGTCATTCTCTTGTCGACCGACATCAATCGAATGGCCGAGCTTACTAAGTACGAAAACTATGCGTTTATGATGCAACACTGTGTTTTGGTAAGTTTTTCACACTTTTATTTTTTTGTTCAATTTCCATTATGGTTTTTGTACTTAACCAAAATTTTCTGGTTTCCTTCTTTTCTTGCAGGCCATTTAACAGGGTCACTCATTCACAGTCAAAGTTGAGGAGGTTAAGAAAGAGTTGACCAAGAAGACTAAGGAAGTAGCCAAGCTCCTATCATCATTGAATCAGGCTGAGGCTCGCATCTGTAGTTTTTTGGATCAGACCAAGGGTGTCCAAGCTGCCCAAAGTAAAGTCGAAGATCGTGCCGAAGCGGCTGAAAACGTTGTTGAGGTCACTAAGCCTGAAGTAAAAGAAGTCGTGGAGAAGGCGACCAAGTCCCAGAACAAGCATTACATGGCTCTTGCCACAAAAGAGGTCGAAATCAAGGTGGCTGACGAGAAGGCCTACGCTGAAAAGGCGGCCGATGTCCACGATGCCTACAAGAAGTAGGTCAATTTGGCTTGCAACAAGGGGTAGACCCTTGGCTGGATGGCTGCTCTGAAGGAGCTATCCATCCCCGACGATTCGCCCCTTCACGACCTTAGCCAACTTGTTATGCCATTCCCTCGTACTCCAAGCCAATTCAAGGATGAGGCCGAGGGGGAAGAAGATGCTGAAGCCCACAAGATTAGGGACGTAGTCGTCGAGCTCGATGTCGAAGAAGCTGAAGCTGCTGTTGGGGCTAAGTCCCCAACTCTGAATGATCAAGTCTTGGACTTGACTCTGGATGAAGAGGAGGAGGTTTCTAAAAGTGTCTCTCCCAAAGCCAATTCTAAAGTCGAGAAAAGCTTGGACCAAACACTGCTCGAGATAGACGCTGAGATAACAGCAGAGAAGAGGGCAACTCAGTCGCCCGAGGTTGATCAGTCCGAGATCAATGCCAAAGATTCTAGCACTTAGGATTTTTGCTTTCTTTGAAAAGTTATAACTTTTTGTTTGTGAACAATGTTTGCTTTTGTTTGGCCGATGTGTCTTTTGCTGTAATCAAAACTTCATCTTTGGATGCAAGTCTTTACTTTTTGTCTAAGTGTTTGAATACTTCATGTATGCTTACTACTTTGCTTTATGTTTTTTCATACTTAGAATTTTTCTGATCTATCCAAGTCTGACAATGTGGATCCTCACCTCGAATCCACAAACCACGGACGGATTAACATTTCAGAGCTAATCATCTTGGATAACAACTTCTGATATTTAACTCGGCCAAATAACTCTTATAAAATTTGTCCAACAAAACTTTTACAAGTGTTATTTCTTTACTTGTACTTGCTATCTTCTGGCAAGACTTTACCCTTCCAAGTCGAACAACCTGGTTGGGTATTTCGGACAACCACACTTTGGGTTCAGTACTGTCATCTCGGATTGACTTAGCTCAGCTAGTGTTTCTTGTCAATGGTCTCGGATAACTGCAACTTGTGAAATTTTTGAAAAATTTCACAAGTGTTATGCTCTCATTTTATTCCCACTTCCTACCCCCAAAGGTGAACCTAAGTCTCTCTTATGTTCACATTAAAGACGGATCACATGGTTACCGCCTAAGTCTCTCTTAGACATTCTTGGCTGAGGTCATCATGTTTGGCTCGCCCCGATGAAGCACTTAAGGCCAGACCTTAGTGCACTGAGAGTACTATACTCCTTGGCTTTGCTTACAAACTGACCAAGTCGTGGCCAGTTTCATCATGTTATATGCCAAAACACCGCGAACTTAGTTCAACTATACCATATGGCAAGTCTAAGTTATTTGTCATGTTTCATATCGAAACATCGCAAACTTGGTTCAACTCTACCAGATGGCAAGTCTTAGTTCAACTCTACCATATGACAAGTCTAAGTTATTCGTCATGTTCCATACCGAAACATCACAAACTTAGTTCAATTCTACCATATGGCAACTCTTAGTTCAACTCTACCCTATGGCAAGTCTAAGTTATTCATCATGTTCACTATGGGAACATCGTCATAAGACTGTTCAGTCCTATTGTGCAAGTTCAACAATAATTCCTAAAAACAAAATCGAGCTAGCATTTTATTGATCCTTCGGCTAATAAAATCTTTACATAAATCTCAAAAAACAAAAACTAATGGTAGAAAAACTTCAAATTGCTTGTGTTCTAGGTTTTTAGCAACTCCTTGCCATCAGTGTCTTCTAACTTAAGCGCCATTGCCGGCGACTGAGATGATTCGATATGGTCCTTCCTAGTTTGGGCCAAGTTTGACTTTCCTGGGATCATTCTTATTGGCAACAACCTTTCTTAGGACGAGGTCCCTAACTTGAAACTCCTTGGGATTGACCTTTTTGTTGTACACCTTAGCAAGCTGCTGCTGGTATGCCCCCAACTAAATTGCTGCCTTCTCCTTTCTTTCTTCTATCAGATCAAGATCTCGGGTAAGGAATGTCTCGTTTGTTCTATTCTCCACTCCCGGGGTTCTGATTCTAGGAATGTCGATCTCCAGTGGAATGACTGCTTCAGTGCCATATACTATGGCAAAGCAAGATTCTCCAGTGGACTTTCTTGGCATAGTCCGATATGCCCATAAGACATTGGGCAACACCTCCACCCACTTGCCCTTGGCAGCTTCTAGCCTCTTCTTGATCCCATCCAAGATGGTCTTGTTGGATGCCTCGGCTTGACCATTACTCTAGGGGAAGCTAGGAGTAAAGTAATAGTTCTTAATCTTATACTTTGTAGAGAAGCTTTTGATCAGCTTACTGTCAAACTGGGTGCTATTATCTGCCACAATGGCTCTTGGGATTCCAAACCTGGTAATTATGTTTTTCCAAATGAAATTTTACATATCAACATCTCGAATCTTTACAACGGGTTCAGCCTCCACCCACTTCGTAAAGTAGTCTGTAGCTACTAGTAAGAACTTCCTCTGTCTAGTTGCCTAGGACAATTTCCCAACAAGATCCATGCCCCACTGGGCAAATGGTCAGGAACTAGATACTAGATTCAGATTTGCAGCTAGTTGGTGTATCAGAGGTGCAAACCTTTGACACTTCTCACATTTCCTCATATAGGCTTTAGCATTCTTCTGCATATAGGGTCACAAGTATCCCTGAGGTATGGCCCTGTAAGCAAGCGACTTGCCCCCAGTATGGCTTCCACATACTCCCTCATGAATCTCATACAGAAAGTCCTCAACCTGGGATGGATGCACACATCTCAAAAGGGCCCCAGTGAAAGACCTCCTGTAGAGATGGCCTTCTGCTGACAGACAGAACCTTGCTAACTTCAATCTGGTCTTGTGCACTTCTTTTGTCTGCTGGCAGCCTGCTATCTCTGAGGAACATAACTATGGCGTCCATCTAGCTTGGACCCATCTCCACCCACATCGCTTCGTACTCTGTTATCAAGGGCTCTATACTTGGGCCTAACAGATGATCTACCATTATTATCCTTGACTCACCTGATTTCATTGAGCTCGCCAGGTTAGCCAGGGCATTGGCGTGGCTATTATCATCTCGGCTAACTTGCTGTAGTCGGCAACTTTCGAACAATGTTAGCTGTAACAACCTCAAAATTATAACATTAAACCCATCAGTATTGACATGCATTTATATATAAAAGATCAACATCCCTCTATTCATCAGAGCAATTCATTACAAAAAGTATTACATGTTAACAACAAAAGCAAATGTCCTAAGGGCTTACAGCTTTTCAAGTTAACACTTGGTTACAAAAAGATGAGTGCTAACTTAATTACATATTAAGCCCTTGGCTTGAATCTACATGTAATACATCAAGAAAGCAACAACAAAAGTCGGTCAGCCTCTAGCCTCCCAAGCTATGTCCTTAGAGGTGGCATGCTCCATGTACCTAAAAATGGTGTCCCATATAGGGTGAGCCACAACCCAGTAGAAATATACTAAACCAGCTATGAAAAATGACGAAAAGATTAGCAGTTGATAGATGGTCAACACTTTAACATTCTTTCATAACACATTAGAATTTCATGACATTCACGTCCATGTTACAATTCACTTTCTATTTCCTTTCAACTTTGAGTTTGAAAAAAAACAAGGCTCTGTAGCCTGACCAAAACGTTTGATGAGATGATAGTTCATCACTAAAACACTTTCGAAATTTATGGTGGATACACATTTTGGTGCTGTATCAAAGCCAAACAAAAACATTTCCATACTTCTCAAATGATATACATTTTAATGTTGTGTCAAATCAAACAACATTTTCATACTTCACAAATGATAATGATATACATTTTGGTGCTATATCAAATCAAGCAAACACTTCAATAGATAAGCATATGAGCTATATCAACACTTAAACAGATAAACATATGAGCTGTATCAACACTTAACAGATAAGCATATGAGCTGTATCAACACTTCACTAGACAAGCATAAGAGCTGTATCTACACTTCTTTAGATAAGCGTATGAGCTGTATCTACGGAGTTCATCCCCCATCTCCTCCCAACACTATCCGGTTTAGAGGTCCATCCCCCATCTTCCCCTAAACCGCGGAGTACATCCCCCATCTCCTCCTCTACACATAATGCATATAGACACATAAGTCATATACACAATCAATCAATACATAAAGTTAATGTATTCTATCAACCGTCTACACATAATGCATATAAACACATAGGTCACATGCACAATCAATTAATAGACAAAGTTAATGTATTCTACCAACCGCCATACTCTATGACACATCCAATTGATTAGTTTTAGTTTGCCTAATCATCATGCATTGTCTACAACAATCAAAACTACCCTCCACCGGTAGCCCAAAGCAATTATTTCTAAACAGGAAATAAATGCACAAATGGATAATATATCAACATCTCAACTAGGTGAGCAATAAATGATTCAACTACATCCTTTAGTCCCATACATTCTCAATTTCAACATTCTCAATTAAATTCCTCATTTTCTTTAATTAATTATATGCATTAATTAATTAAACCAATTAGGGCAAATTCCCATAATTCACAAAACAACCCTAAGGTTCCATTTCCATCAATGTTCCAACATTAATTTCATTTCTCTATGCCTAACATGCATATATGTTTATATAATTAAAACCCCAACTTTTGTAAAATTACACGAAGGCCCAAACTTTTTTAAAATTACCCAATAACCCCCAACATATCAAAATGCTAAAATTTAAAGACAAAGCTCATAAGATGGAGTAGGTTATCCCTACCTCGAAGTTTGAGCTCAAACGGAGATGAAGACCAAAACCCAACGTGCTCCAAATCCCAACTTTTTCAGATTAAAACGAAGCCCAAGCCACCCTCTACCTTTTTAACAAAGCACTTAGGGTAGATTCACACTAGAAGGAGATGATTCCCTAGAGAGAAGACTAGTTTAGAGAGAGAGGGTCTCGAATCTAGGGTTTCAAAAGTGAAAAGAGGAGAAAAAGTGATGTTCTCCCCGGCTGCTGCTATCTAATATAAACAGGCTCGCTCGAGCGAAGACTTGGTCGCTCGAGCGACCAGACACAGAAAACCCTCGCTCGAGCCAAGAAGGTCTCGCTCGAGCTAACAACCCAGAAGCTCGCTCGAGCAAAGAAAAGTTCGCTCGAGCTAACAACTCAAACCTTCAGGTCTGCAACCAGACGCACGCTTGAGCGACGGAACACTCGCTCGAGTGAAGAATGAACCAGCTCGCTCGAGCCAAGAAATGCAACTCTTAGGTCTAGAACCAGACGCAATCGCTAGCTCGAGCGAAGACACTCTGGCTCGATCTACCAGACACAGGAACTCTACTCTCGCTCGAGTGAAGAAACTCTGGCTTGAGCGAAGGACCAAAACAAGGAGCTCGCTCGAGCGACAAACTGCTCGCTCGAGCGAAGGTCCAAAATTTTGGGCAGCAACCTAAGGCTCCCAAACATAACCAACTTGAAACAAACCTGCCCAACACATCCTATAACTCAAATACAAAGTATGAAAAGATGTAAACAAGGTTTAAACAACTGCTAACAACCACGGAACCAACTCTAGGTCACTGTACAACAAGGGTTAAAACCCGGGATCGCTATAACCTCTCCCCCTTAAAGAATTTCGTCCCCGAAATTAAGGAAACGAGAAAACACGAGACCAATTGATCACAAAGTTCACAATACAAAGAAGGTAATCTCTCAACTGATTGTCTACTTACCCTCACACATGGAAAGGGGCTTAACAAGGAAACATGATCCGAAAGAAAACAACACCCCGGCATACGAAACTTCAACAAAACCAAACCCTCTCCGAGGTAGCTCACCAAAACAACCGACTAACGCTCCAAGCTAAGTCACTACTCAACAATCACAATCCCGAATAAAACAACCAATGCAAGCTTTTATATGAATGTATAGAAAATTATTCTCTGGTTCAAAAGACATTTTCTCAAAAATAATTGAGTTTTCAACGTTAACATTCTGAAATAAATTTTGCATTTCCCATGCGAACTCCCAGAGTTTTGTAAACATTTTTCATAAACACGGTGTTACTCACAACACATAACCAGTTTCAATTGATTTGGCCAAGACCTCTCATTGAAATTTCCCATTTCTATCCAAGCAACAATTACAACATATGCTATAACATGTATTACCGACATGCATTTCTTTCGAATTCAATAACTTCTAATGTGCATGGTTCACAATTCCGAAACACATTCAATGTTGATGATACATTTGCATTCCTACATCACATTTAACATATATAATGCTAAGTTAACTACCATTTTCAAGGCATAATCCAAAATACTACCATAGACTAAAACATAAGCAATGTTCGTACAGTTCATCAATACAACCAGATATTCAATGTACGCTCAAATACCTACCAATGGATCTAGATACCTCTCTCGGAACCGAAATTTACTTACCCAAGTGGTTTCCTCAACCCCATTACATTTTCACAATACCTCAACGAATGGAAAAGTCCTGCTTAGCCAGACTCGATAACAATGATAATAGTACGACACATTCAATCACTACAGTGTTCTGAGACATCCACTACGTCTCGATTACCCACAATACTTAAACCAGTATTTGGTACTTAATATCCCAACAAAGGAAACACAAAAACATTCGCACGCAAGGCTTCCAGTCAACTTTCACAAAACATGTGTAAGACGAAGTACGGGTAAGGAACAACATTACGGCACATTACTACCCCATAAATTCAAGGTCTTGTCAAAGACACAAAACATACAACCAGCAACTCAGACTAGGTCGAGTCTAACTTCTCGTAAAATATTCAGGTTTATATCGCCACCTACTGAAAACACGACAATTACAACTAGCCACAGCCGAACTTAAAGGTTTCTCTCCAATTACTTTCCCGAAAATAGGGGTCGTAAATTCACGTCTCTATCAAAAATCATTTTAGTTCACGAAGAGTACCCAAGAACAGAACCCTCATAAAAGGACTCCTAAACACTTGAAATTCCCAATAACGTAACGACACAACGGATAACATTGCACACTCCCGTGCCTTACAACACACAAACAAGAATCGAATGAATCAAAATGATTCTAACTGAGTGCCTCACTCACTCTTCACAACTTTACTACTTCTTGAGTTACCACTGTCCAAACTGGACGACGGACACTTATACCGAAGTGACCTAACTTTACCAGGCATCCAACCTCTCGATTTCTATCAGGAACCATACTATGGCCTTACCAAGGCGTTCTTCTGGGATTTTCTAAGACTGATTCCCTTCTACCCACCATCTAATAACAACATACGAACAACACACTAACGCGCATCGCACTGTGAAAAACTCCCTCATTTAGAGATTTCACTCACCACCTCGACTGAACTTGAAGTAATAAAAATTTGCACACCCCTCCCCTCGCACTGAGTTAACTGACAGGGTTTTCTACACCGTGATATTCAACATTACCAAGTAACCGTTCATGCCGAACACAAGCTAACGTAGTACCTCATCCGCCAACGACCCATAGGGTCCGCCCTTTATTCCAACCCTTATTTGTCACTCACCCAGAGAGTACAATCAAGACACCCAGCCTCCGTACCAAACCACTAGCCAATGCTACCACTAGACAACCACCATGAACCAACCCCGACACTGTCGCATGTCGCCGACAAGGCTTTCAAAGATGTACCATTCTAAATTCCCAGAGGAGTAAAAGTCCTCAACCTTCTCATTATCAACACAAACCTTTCTTCGCAAAAACCTTACCACAGTGACTCGACTCACGAGTCACACCCAAAGTACGGGCTATACACCCAACCAACCCTCACGACAGCATCTCCCGACCTAACCAATGTTAAGGTATAAACCTATCGCTTTCGATCAAAATAAGGAAGTCCAAAAACTTAGGAAACGTCCATAAGCTACTACCCAAGAGATATAGCACCAGCTGCTCACAACACGCCACTCCCGATGCCAACAGCCACACCCTTATATAGGGACTAACACCCCTCTATCGAAACGACCAATCATTACACATGCCAATTCGGCAACGTTACCTACCACGAAGGTACAAGTCTAATCCTAACAAGATTATGCGTTATGCCCTCGTAAAGCACCATGTTAAATACATACTATACCTAGTATTAATCTCACACTACACATCCTCTCGAGGAGTTCCTGCGACAGTAGACTAACATCACTTAGATAGCACTAATAGAATTTCGAACACCCGGCAAGTATAACTGTTCTCGCCCCCTAGTAATTCTGATTAAGAGACGTATCCCTCAAAAATCCTTTCAAATTTGAAAACATGGCTCATCAGCCCTCATTTTTCCCCAAAACCTAATCACACGCATAAGAATGCATTATTACCAAATATTTTATGGTCTCACAGCAACCTATTATATTAATAAAACTTTTAGAGCCGCTACATGCTCTAACTTGCACATTTCAAGAAAATAGATAAACACTGGCACACATAACTATATAAACATATATGTAGAAACAAACATCCTTGATGTTCCAACATTTCCAAAACACATCGGTTACACAACAGAACCCAATGATTACAAAATGATAGTTCACCGATTACAAAATGGATTAGTCAAAACAAAACCACCCCCTCAATATTACCACAACTACCGTCCCTCGCTGGACCTCAAAAGTTAGTCATCGTCTGACCCAAGATATCCTATGAGCTTACAAGCCACGAATAAGGACTACTGATGTGCCCTAACCGGCCACACTTAGAACAAATGCGAACTTCCACCAACTGGGGCTTGGGAACTCGAATCCTCTAAGGCCCTCGAAATCTGGCCTGTTTGTCCCCCAAAACGATACTGCCCCTGCCCAGTCGAATAAGGCTGGACCCGACTAGGTTGTAAAACCCCCAAAGAAGTCCCCAGTTGGTTATAGAAACGTTGGATATGACCCAGCTGATTACACCCCCAACAAGTAAGCGCTCCCGAGTACGAGCCTGGTCCAAAGTCCGAGCTGATGAAGGCCCCAACGACTGCTTCCCCACCAAACATTCGATCGGCCCAAAACCTGGCTGCCTAAAAGATCCTAGTGGTGCAACTACTGGTCGGACTACCAACTCTGCCCTCTTCCTCTGTGGGCAAGCTGGGGATTTATGGCCCAGCTGACCACATGTGAAGCAAGTGACAACCTTACGTTCACCCTTTCCCGAATCTAGACTTGGTACTGGAAAAGTAGAGCCAGACTGAGCTCTCTGAAATTGTAGTGGATTAAAACCTTTCTGCCTCTTAAAAGGCCTACCAACACTCTGAATCACAGGAGTCGCCGAGACGGCCTCCTCCCTATTCTGGCCCATAGCTAGCACCGCTGTCCCTAACAAGCACACTGTAACTCCTATGCCAACACCCCGCAATCCTTTCACAGATGTCGTCACACAGCTTACTCTCAAACTCAAAACAACGCAATTCCTCTGTCTCCACCAATTCTGGAGCAAACCTCGACAGGTTAGCAAACCATCTTTCAAACCGCACCAAAGGTGTAGTACCTTGGCGTAACTCCACAAACTGTTTCCGTAACTCTTCCCGAGCGGAAGGAGGGAAATCACAACTTCCTCGCCTAGGCATCCTAGTAAAAGTAACAAAGGATATTAGGACATTCATAAATATGCCGAAACTAAACACTCGCATCCTAATGCATGGACAACTGTAATTCATTCCACGTAAACACATAAGCACTTACGAAATTCATTTCCGAATAATGATAGTCCCGAGGCGTTACTAGAGTTCCAGTTAGAAACAACGTTGATCAAGTTCCTTTCCAACAGGACTCCCAGAAACCCAAGGATCCAATCAACATCCAAGAAACTACATTCCATACCCAAATAATCACATAAACATGTTATCACATAAGTACATAACATTACATCTAAGTCTCTAACAAGCGAGACAAACCCATTGTGATACTAATCACTTCCCACCTACCCAAAGTATTTGAACCCGGTACGCTCTGATACCAAGTTGTAACGACCTCAAAATTACAACATTAAACCCGTCAGTATTGACATGCATTTATATATAAAAGATCAACATCCCTCTATTCATCAGAGCAATTCATTACAAAAAGTATTACATGTTAACAATAGAAGCAAATGCCCTAAGGGCTTACAGCTTTCCAAGTTAACACTTTGTTACAAAAAGATGAGTGCTAACTCAATTACACATTAAGCCCTTAGCTTGAATCTACATGTAATACATCAAGAAAGCAACAACATAAGTCGGTCAGCCTCTAGCCTCCCAAGCTATGTCCTTAGAGGTGGCATGCTCCATGTACCTAAAAATGGTGTCCCATATAGGGTGAGCCACAACCCAGTAGAAATATACTAAACCAGCTATGAAAAATGACGAAAAGATTAGCAGTTGATAGATGGTCAACACTTTAACATTCTTTCATAACACATTAGAATTTCATGACATTCACGTCCATGTTACAATTCACTTTCTATTTCCTTTCAACTTTGAGTTTGAAAAAAAACAAGGCTCTGTAGCCTGACCAAAACGTTTGATGAGATGATAGTTCATCACTAAAACACTTTCGAAATTTATGGTGGATACACATTTTGGTGCTGTATCAAAGCCAAACAAAAACATTTCCATACTTCTCAAATGATATACATTTTAATGTTGTGTCAAATCAAACAACATTTTCATACTTCACAAATGATAATGATATACATTTTGGTGCTATATCAAATCAAGCAAACACTTCAATAGATAAACATATGAGCTATATCAACACTTAAATAGATAAGCATATGAGCTGTATCAATACTTAACAGATAAGCATATGAGTTGTATCAACACTTCACTAGACAAGCATAAGAGCTGTATCTACACTTCTTTAGATAAGCGTATGAGCTGTAGCTTGACAACCTCCTTGACAAAAGCTATCATCCTCTCATCTCAGGCTGCGTACTCGCCCATTGCTTGATTTACAATGAGTTGGGAGTCATAGAAGACTACCACCTCGTCGGTGTCTATTGTTGCTGCTAGCCGTAGCCCAGCAATTAGTTCCTTATACTCCGCTTCGTTATTTGAGGCATTGAACCCCAAACGTATGGATTGCTCTATCATTCACCCATCTGGCAATACTAGAACCACTCTTGGCCCCGCTCCTTGCCGGTTTGAGCTGCCATTCACAAAGAGGCGGAAGGAGTCATCGATGTAAATGTCGCAAGATTTTAGCCTTTCTTCTGTCTTCTTTTGCTCTGCTGGTGTGGGGTTCTTTGGCCCCAGTTGGGTTTCTTCCTGTTCTCCTGGACATCCCAAGCAGCGGCTCACTAGAGCTCACCTTGGGATCACACCAGGAGTGAACCCGGCCATGAAGTCGGCCAGAACCTGGCCTCTAATTGCTATTCTAGGCCTGAATTCCAAGTTGTACTGGCCCAGAACCACTGCCCATTTGGCTACCCTGCCTGTCAAGTTCCCGTGTTGTAGCAGGGACTTTAGGGGATATTCCATTAGTACCATAATCTTGTGGGCTTGAAAGTAATGGTTCAATTTTTTTGAAGCCATTACCAAGGCTAGTGTCAACTTCTCTAGGGGCAAGTACTTGGTTTCGGCACGTGCCAGGGTCTTGCTCACGTAGTATACTGCCTTTTGTTCTCTCTCATTTTCTCTTATTACCAACGCACTCACGGCGTGGTCCGAAACTGCCAGATATAGGAACAATTCTTCTCCTAGTACCGGGTTTCGACAGCATCGGTAGGGTTGTCAAGTATCTCTTCAAGTTGGCCAAAGTGACTTCGTATTCTTCTGTCCACAAAAAATTTGTGGCCTTCTTCAGCAAACCAAAAAACTGTTTGCACTTATCTAAACTTCGACTGATGAACCTATTCAAGGCCGCTGCTCTTCTAGTCAACATCTATACTTACTTGGCTATTGTCGGGCTCTTTAAGTCAATGATAGCCCTGATCTGATATGGGCTTGCTTCAATGCCCCTCCTAGTGACCAAGAACCCAGGAACTTACTGGATCCAACTTTAAATGCACATTTCGAGGCATTGAGTCGAAGACGATATGATCTAAGGACATCAAAGACTGCCTTCAAGTCAGCCAAATGGTTCCCAAGTTCCATGGTTTTAACAACCATGTCATCTATATAAACCTTTGCTGTCTTTCCAATCAAATGTTTAAACATTTTGGTGACTAGTCTTAGGTAGGTCGCTCCTGCATTCTTTAGCCCGAAGGGTATTACTCTGTAACAGTAGAGTCCTTGAGGGGTGATGAATGTCATCTTCTCTTCGTCTGGGGCATACATTGCTGTCTGATGGTAGTCTCTATATGCATCCAGAAAACTCATCCTCTCATGCCCTGAAGTGGTATCGACAAGTTGATCAATCTTGGGTAGTGGGAAACTATTCTTGGGGCAAGCCTTGTTTAGGGTCATAAAATCCACATAGACCCTCCACTTCCCATTCTTCTTCTTCACCACCACTGTATTAGACAGCCAGATGGGATAATTCACTTCTCTAATGGCCTGTGCCTCTAGTAGCTTATCTACTTCTTCCTCAAATGCCTACACATGTATCAATGTCGGGCTTCTTGCTCTCTGGACTACTGGTTTTCCCGATCTGTCCACGTTAAGTCTGTGACAAGTGACCTCGGGGCTGATCCCTGGCATCTCATAGGGTGTCCAAGCAAAACACTTCTATGTTCTCTCTCAGGAAAGCCTTCAGCTCTCATTCTTCTTCCTCGACTAAGCCAGAACCTAACATGAAGAATTGTTCATCATTTTCTTTTTGTACCAAAACCTTTTTTAGTTGTTCTTCACTCTTCTCGGTAGGTTCCTTCCCGACATCATCCAAGACCTCGTGGTCTTCGCTTTTAATTTTCGTGCTTTTCGCTTCCCTTACATTATAGGTGTACTTCGTTGCTGTGATGGAGTAATTTTTTGTTTGTACTTGGTCTTCTCTTACTTTTTTAATCCCCTGATCAATTAGGAATCACAATAGTTGGTACAGCGTGGAGGGAATAACCCTCATAGCATGCAACCAAGGTCATCCTAAAATGATATTGTACGGGGAGTGAGTATCTATCACAGTGAACTCAGTTGTCACCTTCTTGCTTCCTGCTTGCACCTCCAAGTTTGTGGCTTTAAGAGGCCATGTCGGCGTCCCGTTGAATCCAACCATCGGGTTGTCAATTCACCCATCTGGCAATACTAGAACCAGAGCTCCTTGTAACATCTAACATACATGATACCACAAAAATTATCTTGATAAATTAGTATGCGCTTCACCTGGCAATCTCCAATCTTTAGAGTCACTACCAACACATCATTGTGTGGATGCTGCGCCATCTTTAAGTCAGCCTCAGTGAAAGAAATCATCTGTCCCTGATATTCATTTGTGTGGGCTTTTTCTGTTTGACTTGATATATGTGCTACAGGTGCCTCACTCTCTGGGTTCCCCTCAAACTTCGTTTTCGTTGACCTTCAAATGAATCACATTGATTACCTGAGGTCCCTTTGCCTACGGTAGTGAGGGTGGTGGAGATGGTACTGCTGATGCTTGGGGCAGCCTTGCATATTCTTCCCTTGTCCTGACCTCGTCTACTAGGTCTTTCAGGTGACCCTGCCTGACCAGATCTTCTGAGTGTGACTTTAGAGCTCTACATCCCTGATTCATGTGCCTATTTTCATTATGGTAAGTACAATGCTTCCCGATGCTCATGCCTATAAAGTCCCCAGGGATCTTCTTAGGTGTTCTATAATATGGCTGGTTCTTTATCTACTACAAAAATTTATAGATTAGGATCCTAAATACCGTGCTGATTGCTTGTGCAACTCTCACTCCTATTTTTTGCCTATCAGCACCGGCATTCCTTCGACTTCACACTTCGGCGAGCCGTTTCTCCTTTTTTGCTTTGGTGTCCCTATTCCTTGCGTGTCTTCTTCTGCTCTGGCATACTTCTCAATCCGTGCCATGAGCTCTTCCATGCTCTTTGGTAGGGTTTTGGCAAGTGATTTCGAAGTGAGCATTTATCACTCACGTCGTTCTTGAAAGACGCGACCGCTAACTCCTGGTTACAACCCAGAATCCAATTGTACAGCTCATAATATCTCTTGGCATAAGCTCTGAGGCCCTTGCCATCGCTGATCTTCAAAGCCAATAAGGAGTCTACTCGCAGTGGCTGTGACTTGTTTGTAACAAACCTGGCCACAAACATCTCGGCCAGGCCTTCCTAACTCTTCATAGTTCCTTTCAACAACTTATAGAACCAATCCAATGCGATCTCCCCAAAGGATGAGGGGAATACTTTGCACAAAAATTCCTCATTCTCGTTCCACAAAGCCATCGAATTTAAATACAAACCAACATGAAAGTTTGGATTAGACTTACCATCATAAATCTGAAACCTTAGCATGTTGAACCTTTTTGGGGCCTCAAACGTATCCAACTCCATTGAGAATGGTGTCCTCGGCTTGACGGTGGATGTGATCTCGGCGTTGAGTCTCTTTCTTTGTAGGTAGTCTCTTAAATCCTCATTCGTTCTACCGGGAGCTTGACTTCAATTTCTTCGGCGTGCTACTCCTAGTGAAGTTATGCGTCCTCTTGGACTTCTCCTCATCCACTGTATCAAAGCAGAGACCATGCTCTTGGATCTGCCGAGATCCTCAGACATAGGTCCCTTTGGTTCGTGGTGTCCTCTGTGCCTCACCCTGTACTGATTTTGTGCGCCCGACATCCTTTGATGGCCAATGTGAGTTCCCTTGTCCCTTGCCATGTTATGGGACAATTGGGACTGCCTCATGTCCTCCTTTCAGGGTGTCAATCTTGGCTGTAGGTGTCGGTGTTTACTGCAACGAGAACGATGGCTGTATCACGTTGTTTTGCATCATAAAGTTAAGCATATTCTGCAGGTCTATCAACTTGTTTGCCATTTGTTTCATCTCCTCATCCCTCCTTAGGGATCTATCATTCCATACCTAGAGGTCACTTTCATTGTAGTGTTCATCTCGGCCTCCTTTCTTCGAGGCATTGCGTCCTTTGCCGGTGTTATTTACCCCAGGATTCGGTTCATGTACTCCTTCATTACAGTTTTCTTCCCTGACATTAGGATCACATGCTCCTCACTCTCACTATGGATGTTGTCCCCAATCTTTTCTTCTTGCCCGTTGTTGGCAATCTATTCTCCTTAAGTTTCCCACAGACGGTGCCAAATTGTGGGTGTTAATTTTCAACCACACAACCAAAAGGGAAACTTAGCTGGAGAGCATCGACAGAATAGATTAAGCCCAATAACCTGTAACAAGAAGATAAGAACCTGGTGGTGGTTCATCCACCCGGGGACACTCCAACGATCAAGTCAGTAAACAAAATCTCTCACAGATAGCAAATAATACTTAAAACTCTCCAGAAAGAACTTCCCTTCGACCCACGATGGGCCCTTACTTTTATAACCAGCAGCGACCTGATCACTTAGAAGCCTCACCTCAGTGGACTCAGGCTCAATGCTCATCCTGGACTTTTGGCTAGATAGGGATGAACTCATTAACAGCTTCATCCTTATCGAAACTAGAACCCTTTTTAGTCTTCGACTCTTGTCCCTTATCCGCTTGTCTTGGATTCTGGCATCTCCGTAGATAACCTCGGTCTAGCCAAGATAATCTTGGCAAATATGACAAGGCCACTTGGCACCCCGGTTGACACTTCGGTGTCACCTTAGTTACGTGCTATCATTCACAAAATACTTCCCCACACACCACTACAATTGGTTTATTCAAAAAAAAAAAAAAAAACACGGAAACCAAAAACAAACAATACAATTGTAGGCTTTTTGTACTTGAACACAGTGACTAATTCTGTACTTGAACATAGGTTTTGACATAAAGCTTGGGTTTGGACAGAAATTAAAAATAAAAAATATACAAATTGGACTTCACCAATTTTGTAATTCGGAAAAAAGTCATACCAAAAAAAATAATAAAATTATTGCAATTTGATTAATAAAAATGTTTTGTTATAAATTGCGGAATGTAATAATTGTATTAATTTTATTTTTTTCTCAAAAAGTCTTTTCAAAAGTCATTACGAAATATACGTTTGAATATTTTTCATAGCTTTCTTCCTTAGTGTTTCTTGCTTCATTTTCACTTTGTTTGGTGTAAGTTTTGGATTGAATGGACTCTTGTAAGTGCCGTTTGGCTTTCTTGAATGAAATATTTCTTCCGATCAAAAAAAAAAAAAAAGTTACTTCTAATGCATAAATTATAAATTTATATTTGTTCAAAATACAGATCATTCTTTATAATTTTAAAAATTATATTTTGTCTTTTTAAATTTTTAATCGCATAAATTTTTTTATATTTTATAAATAAATTATTAACTCAATTAATAATTTTTATGATGTCATAAATATTTTTCAATTAACAATTCTAATAATTTTATTGTTTTATAAGAGAATAGCTAGAAATTTCATTTTTTCTGTTAATTCTATTTAATTGATAATTCTAACATGGGAGTATTTATAATTTTTAGAATCACAAGAGGCAACCTATATTTTAGGCAAATCTTGGATGTGTATTTGTAAGTTATCCTAAAATTTAAGTCAATTTTTGTTTTGTGACTAGACACTCTTAATTTTTAAAAAAAAAAAAACCAAATATTTGATAAATTTTGATTTATTTTTGAATTTTGGCTTAATTTTATATGAATTTGACTTATATTTTTGAGTCACATGTCAAGGAAGCAGGTCCGCTTTTGAAAGAATAAAATTTACTTGGGAGCTGCAATGATATTTCTCAAAAGTTTAGCTCATTTTTGCTATTGCGTCAAATCTCGTAGCCTTGATAAAATCATCAGCATGGTCCTAAACAATTGCGCGAGGACCCCATACGTGGTAGCATTAAAAGTTTCCATGTGGACACTGCGTCTTTAAACTTAAACCTCATTTGACGAAGACCCGAGGTCTCAAGTTCGAAACCCCTTGGGCCAACCTCCTAGGCGTAGCGCAGTTGGTTAGGAGGTTAGTCTCAAGTTGTTGCTACCACAACACTTGGTGTGGACCCAATGCTCCTTCGCTGCGCGAGTCCTGACTCAAGCGGAGCTTGTTTTGGGAGGTCGGGGCAAGTTCCCAGGTTATAGTCTCCATACTCGGAACAGACAATAGGACACCTTGGTGATCTCTGCAAAGGGCGTTGCATAGGACCTGCGGGAGAGTGGAAGGATTTTCCTATGACAAAAGAAAAAAAAAGAGTTAAAAAAAAAAAGCTACAACTTTTGAGAAACTTCAATACAACCCCAACTCAATTTTATTCTTTCATAAATAGGCCTACATCTTGAGCATCTAATTAACAGGTAAAAACAAGTTATGAGCCCCTGGGGTGGGTTTAGTAGAACGGGTCGGCCTAAAAATACATTCAATCTGGGTTTGACTCTCCGTCGCCCCTTGGTGTGGCACTCTTGTATTTCGCCTAACGAGGTCTTAGTCCGAGACTGGAGACTGGCGGAACTTGCACTACTCCTTTTTTCTGAATCATAAAAAAAAAAAAAAAGGTTACACATTTAAAACAACTCAATCTAAACAAGGATTTAAATGGATTGAGTTAATAAGATACGGACAAGGGTGGACCCAAGATTTGTCAATGGGGTGGGCTAATATTAAGGTAAAATTATATAATATATTTTAAGTATAATCACATAAGAAAAAAGAGAATTTAATAATATAATCTAGATTAATATCTAAATTTATTGATTAAAAACAATCTAACAAAGTTGTGCTCGACGAGTCTTTAAAGATTTGAATTCATCGATTATAGAATCTAGATCAATTTTCAAAGTAAGGTCTCGTTCAAGGTAGAGAGACAAGCAATCGGCAGGAAACTCATCCCCCATTGAATTGCGAATGGTAGTTTTAACATGCTTCACACCCAAAAATGCTCTTTCTGTAGTCACCGTAGAAACAGGAAGGGTTGACACAAGACGAATCAATTTGTAGATCATGGTATAATGCTCGAACTTTCTTATCACAAATAGTCCTCTGCACAATTCAGCAAGGATAGACATCTTATGAAACTCGAGATCACAAACAACATCAAGCTTATAATGCGTTAATTGACATCTCAAAGCATGGATGTCCTGAGAAGTGAAATCTTGGGAATAAAATTTCTCAGCAAGATTACAAATATTATCCACATTAAAAGATCTAAAATTGCCACTAGGATCCAAAACCGAGCTAAGAGAAAGTAGTTTCACTACTCCATCATTAAATCTGCGTTCTAACTCCATCAATTGAAAATCAATTGTAGAGTTGAATATGTCAAAGTGATAATGATGCTCAATTGTAATGTGATCTTGTTGATGACGATGACTTGTACCTTCTTTATAAGGAGAACTCATATCACGCACTGCAATGTTATGCCGATTGCAAAATGACACCACATTTGCAAGAAAAATATCCCAATCATCTTGTCTAAGTTTTTGAAAGAGAGCTACCATTGATAGATGAGACTATTACCTCTTTTTGTTGAGATTATCTTATACAACAAACTTGTTTAGGTCAAAGAAGTTAGGAATCGCTTGTATTATTAAAAATAAAGTAAATTGCAAATACACTTATTTAGATTTGCTTAAATATGAATTGCCTTTGTAGTTCTAAGGGGGAAGAAGATCCCCCAAAAGTTTTTAATTTCATAACAAATAATCCATTTTATTAATAAATCGTCAAGTCAATTAGCAATTTTTAATGATGTCCAATATTTATTTTAATTAACAATTCAGGTAATTTTATTATTATATAAGAGAGAACTTAAGAATTTATTTTTTTAATTAATTTTGTTAAATAAAAAACCTTGATAAGAGAATATTTGTAATTTTTCAAATCACATGAGATACTATGTATTTTAAACAAATCTTAGGAAGTGTATTTATAATTTATCCTTTAAAATAAAAGCACTAGGAGAGACATTATATGAATTTGAAAGATTGAATATGCAACATCCCCTATTTACCTATTTAAATTCTTTCTTGGGCACTCGGTCCATAAATTTAATTTTAGATTTTCTCTGTCTAAAGATCCACACTCGAAAATACTTTGTCCATAACGACAAGCTATTGGAAAATGACCACATTACCTACGTATATATATGGTTTACACAGTGAAAACTGAACAAACCAAACCATCCCATCTTTCTCTTCATCTCCTCCTCTCTCTTTTCTCTCTCACTCCTCACTCACAGAACAAACCAAACCCTTCTCTCTATCTCTATTCATCTCTTCCTCTCTCTCTCTCTCTCTCTCTCTCCACTCACTCATAGATCCGTCGCCTTTGCAATGCCGCCAAAGATCTTCCTTCGTCACCGATCTCCTCGTCGAAACCTGCTTCGTTGCCTCGTCTACTTCTTTCTGTCACCACCGTCCTCCGTCACCACCATCCAAACAACAACCATCGATTGAATCAGCATATCGTTGAAGGCTTGTTTGCACCACCGTCCCAGCAGATCTCCTCCGCCAATCTCGCAAACGTCGTCGTCGCCATACCTTCTTCCCCAGTCACAAATAGTGTGAGCGAACACAGAGTTCCTCAATTTCTAGGGACTGAGTCACAGCACCATAAAGGTCTTGTAGCATAAGAAATACAAGTTCGCCTTACGAGAGCCATTCAATCCACTAACACTTCATCGATCCCTATTAATTTGTGATTCGACGGCTGAAATCGAAGTATTACAAGGTGCTACCTCCAGATCTAGATTGCTCCACTGCAGCACCTTTTCCTCCTTCGTCGATCTCGCGAACGCGCCATCGTCTCCGCCAAGATCTACGTCGTCTGCTACATCAAGGTCTGGTTTGCCATCCATTTCTTGTTTGCAATCTGTTAATGTATATATGATCTATATTCCTACATATATTAGGTATTGGTTTCCTAGATATATTTGTATTGCCATAGTTAGATTTCTTATAGGATACTCTTTCTTATAATTAAGTTTCTTATAGGATACTATTTCACAGTCTATATATACAGGCCTTTTATTGTACAGAATTCATTGAATACAATATATATTATTTCCTCTCTCTCTACTATTCAAACATGGTGACTAAAAAATTTAGTCGGGAAAACCTAAAACCCGACTTTTGCGACTAAAAAATCACTTTTGGCGACTAAAAATTTAGTCGCCAAATGTATAATTTAAAAAAATAAAGGAGCTTTGGCGACGAAATTTGTGGTCGCTACAGAGTTTGTTTTTGGCGACTAAAAGTGGGTTAGTCGCCAATACCTTTCGCGACGTTTTTCCGGCGACCAACATGGTGACTAAAAAATTTAGTCGGGAAAACCTAAAACCCGACTTTTGCGACTAAAAAATCACTTTTGGCGACTAAAAATTTAGTCGCCAAATGTATAATTTAAAAAAATAAAGGAGCTTTGGCGACGAAATTTGTGGTCGCTACAGAGTTTGTTTTTGGCGACTAAAAGTGGGTTAGTCGCCAATACCTTTCGCGACGTTTTTCCGGCGACCAACATGGTGACTAAAAAATTTAGTCGGGAAAACCTAAAACCCGACTTTTGCGACTAAAAAATCACTTTTGGCGACTAAAAATTTAGTCGCCAAATGTATAATTTAAAAAAATAAAGGAGCTTTGGCGACGAAATTTGTGGTCGCTACAGAGTTTGTTTTTGGCGACTAAAAGTGGGTTAGTCGCCAATACCTTTCGCGACGTTTTTCCGGCGACCAACATGGTGACTAAAAAATTTAGTCGGGAAAACCTAAAACCCGACTTTTGCGACTAAAAAATCACTTTTGGCGACTAAAAATTTAGTCGCCAAAAGTGATTTTTCTTGTAGTGTGAGGAGTGCTGACTAGCAGTAACTACTGTGAATTTTGTAGGAAGTCTATTTTAATGATTTGAGTAGTTGATATTATTGAATTTTTCAAACATATCATTCACCTAAAAAATTAAGTTAATTGAATATGTGTAATTTTATGATCAAATTCTAATTATTTTTAAAAAATTTATCAAAATTATGATAGCCGTTTATTTTTTTACAAAATATGAACTTGTTATGGGTCTATAAATATCTAATTAACTTGATTTTTTTACGTAACTAATCTGCTTAACAAATCTTACAATATGAATAGTCTAGATAATCAAAATAAGTTCGTAACAAAATTTTACGAAGCTCACATCAGTAACTATTGTGACTAAGTCATCACAGCAACAACACCGGTTCCTATGTTAATACCATTTTTATTAAAATTGGGCATGTTTAATGGAAAATCTCTCTTCAAATTTGACCCATAATGATATAGCAGGATATGTGTGAATTATTAATTTTTAACACACTCAAATATATAAACTCAATTCTTTTATTATATCATTATGAATTAATTTGTGAGCCTAAAATTTAGAATTTCTTATTATTTCTCTTGTTTAATTTTTTAAAATTTTATTATTATATATTACATTAATTATCAACAAAATTTTATAAAATTTAGTAATTTGTATAAACTTTTCTACTTGATTTGACCAACTAACCATGTGAATGGTCCGCTAACCACGTTGCTTTCAACGCATGGTCATTATTAAATTAAAATTTTATTATTAATTATTATATTAATTATCAACAAAATTTTATAAAATTTATTAATTTATATAAAACTTTTCCACTTGATTTGGCCAACTAACCATGTGAATGGCCGGCGTAACTGCGTTGCTTTCAATGCTTGAGTCATTATTAAACTAAGTCGTTATATTTAAGAATTTTAGAGTATCAAATGTTATGATTGTTTATGTAATGCTTGTAATTAATAATGTAGTAAAAGAATTTAGAGGTGAAACAAACAACATTGACTCACCGAAAAATCAAATATAACCAACTTAGTTTTTATTTTTTATTTTTTTGTAATTTTTTATATTTCAAAATCACTACATAAATAGTGTCAATAATGTATCCACAACTATTTAATAATTTTCAAGTAGCCTATATTTGTGCAAAATTAAAGTTATTGAATAGTCCAATATTAGGGACAGGTGATTTGTATGATTTGATATATGATTTCAATGAAGATTATTTTAGAGTTAATTAAAAGTCATATTTATAAGTGTTATGATAATTCAGGTCCTATTTAAGATTTTTGAACTAATAAGTTATATTTAGTAAAATTAAGAATATTATCAGTTTTGTTTTAATTTTTAAAACTAAGAATATTATCAATTTTGCATAGTAATGTTCTAGATAATTGTTTCACTAACTGATAAAAAAAATCAAAACAAGAGATTAAACGCTTTTACCCTTCCACTTGTTAGTTTGATTTAACTATTCAATAAAACTAAGAACATTATCAGTTTTTTAATTTTTTGATTTTTTTTTTTAGTTTTGCACATCAATGCTCCATCATCATGCTCTTTTATAAACCCAAGATTTTCAATTTTGCACAAAAAAAAATCAATTTTTTTTAATTTTTTCAAAAAAAAAAAAACACATTAGTTTTTTATTTTTATTTTTTACACATATATATATTTTTTAATTTTTTCAATTTGAAAGTTAATATTTTAAAGTTTTGAAAATCAAAATAAATATCAACTATTAAAAATTTAATAGAACTTGAAGATCTAATTTTTTTTAATTAGAACTTAATAAGATATAAATTCATAAATTAACATTTATGTGTAAAAGCTCATTTATTTTATTCGAGTTGGGTCCGGCAATGGGATTTTACCAACTATGATACAGTCGTGCTTGCTTTTCGACAAAAAAAAAAATGACAAAATTTTCATTGATTGCGTGTGGTTTCGGAATCATATTTAAAAAATATGACCAGTCAATTTCTTTTTGAAAATTATTATTAAAAAAAAATCAATTTCTTTTTTATCAATAAGATTGAAATGTTTCTACTTTATTTTTGTATAACGAATAAATTATCAATCAATTAAAATTACGTCCTTTATGCTCTTTTTGTTTTTTTATTACAATATATTTCAAGTACAATGAAATAAAAGGATAAATTATATTTTATACTTTTGTACTTTGTATAAAATCATATTTTAATTTCTACACATGAAATTATAACAATTAATCCCTTATATTTTTGGTTAAATTTTACTTTAATCATTTCATATGAAATCGTGACAGTCAATCTTCTGTACTTTTCATCAAATCTCACTTTAGTCCTTACACAAATGTTAATGACCTTCTTGTGCTACTTCATTGTTTAAATCTTTAACAGAATTTTGTCATGTAAAACGAAGGTAAGAGAAAAATTATCCATATTTTTCACAAATACACACTTTGTTCTATGTGATAAATACATAAAAGTTATACAATACAATATATGTATGTTCGTATGGTGAAAATTGTAATGAAGATGTAAGAAAATAGAACTTTCGAAATTAAAAAGACAGCAGAGAAATTGAAGAGAAAAAAATAATGAATAGACAGAAGATTATGTTACTATGGAAAATAAAATTTTGTGATTTCAATTTATACAAAATTTTAATTCATCTTTTGAATTGTTTACAATTTATTTTAACTTAATACTTAATGCAGTTGTAATTTAATTTAAAATTTGGAACAAAGTATATTGGTAGAAAATGAGGTTGATTTTCCTCTCTTGCCATCATTTTGTTTTAGGTTTTTATTATTGGCAACCCCTTTTGACAAAATTCCTTTCAGTTGTATTTATTTTCGCACCTTTTATTTCAATGAGACTATGAGTTTATTAGATGCGAATCCAACTCGAATTATGCCTTTGTCAATTTCCATGGATCAAAACCGAGGTTGTAACAGGATCTCATTTTCCAGATTTTGCAATTTTGGTCGTCCCGCTCGAGCGGGGAAAGTGACGCTCGAGCGGGGATTGCAAGCTCACAGCATCTCTGCTTTGCCTGAAAAAGTACTGGATGAGGTGATTCTCCACTCGAGCATGGAAACGTCCGCTCGAGCGTGAAGCCTATAAGAATCACACAATTTTGAAACCTCCACTCGAGCGGACATTCCCACGCTCGAGCGGACCGCGCGAACCTAGGATTACTTTGGATTTCTATAAAGAATTGGTTTTCTTCCAAACCTAGGATTACTTTGAATTTCTATAAGGAATTGGTTTTCTTCCAAACCTAGGATTACTTTGGATTTCTATAAGGAATTGGTTTTCTTCCAAAACTAGGATTACTTTGATTTTCTATAAAGTATTTGGTTTTCTCCCAATACTTGGACAACTTCTCCAGATCTTCTTTTTGGATTCTAAGGTTTATATCTGGGGATATTTTGCTAGTTTTCTTTGATGTTTTGATTGAGTATTCAACTCATGGTTTAAAGAGTATACATCAAAGGATTATTTGTTTGTTCTACATAAAAGAGAGAGTTGTTCTTCGGTGGATTCTGAAGAATTCGAGCCTGAAGCTTTGGTAGATTCCGGGGTGGCTCATCGTCAAGACAATTCCGAGGTGAAGACGGGGTTGGAAGAGGCACATAGAGGTTGGTTCAATTCGGGCGTGGATTCGCTAGGTAATTGAGAGTATACCTATGTAATTCCTTTATATCTTCTTAGTGGATTGTTTTGTGGCTGTTGCCCGTGATTTTTTTTATCACAATTGGAGGTGTCCAATTATGATTTTTTCACATAAAATTGTTGTGTCGATTTGTCTTGATTGTTTGATTGGGATTGTTATATACTGTTTAAAATTGATACATAATCACAAATCAACATCTAGGGGATTTCTAGATTTTTCAATTGGTATCAGAGCGGGTTATTCTATTTTTGAAAAAAAATATATCTTTTTTTAGAACGAGATCTTGTTTGATTTGTGATAATGGATTCAATTCGTGAGGGAAATTCTATGGTTCGACCGCCCCTACTTGACGGATCCAATTATTATTTTTGGAAGGCTCGGATGAGATCGTTTTTGAAATCTATAGATGAAAAAGTTTGGCAATCTGTTATGAATGGGTGGACCGAACCAACAATTACCATTGATGGAGTAACTTTCCCCAAACCAATTGAAAAGTGGAAAACAATTGATTACCAAAATAGTAGCTGAAATAGTAAAGCTATCAATTCTCTCTTCTGCGCTGTCACACCTGAAGAGTTTAGTCGTATTTGCAATTGTGAAGTCACAAAAGAGGCTTGGGATATCTTACAAACTATTCATGAGGGCACTCCTTCTGTTAAACGCTCAAAACTTCAAAGGCTTACGTCTAGTTTCGAAAACCTTTCAATGAAAGATAGTGAGACTTTGATGAATTTTATGCGAAGTTGAGTGACATTGTAAATTCCAACTTCAATTTAGGTGAAAAAATACCAGAATCCAAGATTGTGGGAAAAATTTTGAGATCCTTACCCGATCGATTCCAACCAAAAGTTACGGCTATTGAGGAGGCTCAAGATGTTGACACTCTCAAGCTGGATCACTTGGTTGGAAATCTCCAAACTTATGAGGCGCATAGGAATTTCAAAAAGAAACAAAAAGATATTGCTTTTAGTAATGTTCATAGAGTTGGAGAGGATTCTGATGAGGATTGTGAGATAGACTCCAAGATTACGGCTGCTTTTGTTAAACAATTTAAAAAATCCTTTTTGAAAAAGAATCCTAATCTTTTGGAATCTACTCATACTCATAAATCTAAAGGAAAAGATAAACTCAAAATTAATTCTATAGCCAAGAATGAGAAAGGAAAGATACAAGGGAACTCTGAAAGAATCCAATGCTATGAATGCCAAGGATTTGGCCACTTTGCTTCAGAATGCCCCACTCGTTTGAAGAAGAAGAAAGCCATCGCCATCACTTGGGATGATGAATCAGAATCTGATGAAGTTGAAAGTGACAACGAAGATCAAGGCGAAGAGGGACATAAACAATTCCTTACTTTCATGGCGGCTTCCAAAACTGAAGGACGAACAGAGTATCCGAAGAGGTCGGTTGAGAATGCCACTGATGATGAATCCTCGGAGAGTGATGATGAAGAGCTTGAGCAAGCTTATGAAAAGTTGTATAAGGAGTCTCTTAACTTATCCAAATTGAATGACAAACTCACTACGAAACTTAAAGCATGTGAAAATGAGAATGTCAAATTAAAGAAAGAGATTTCCGAGGCTAGGAATGATGCCCTTAAGATTTCTAATGATCGACAAGCTCTTTGTGCAAAACTCTTGACTTGTGAGACAGAGACGAATGAGCTACAACAAATCTATGCAACATATGAAGAAAAGATTGAAACTCTCGAGATGTCTCAGCTTGCCTTAGAAGAACTAATCATCAAGAAAAAGGAAGAACTCAAGTGTGCTATGGCTACCATTGGTCTTTGGAACAAAGGATCAAAGACTTTGGACAATATCATTGGGTCTCAACAAATTTGTTCTGACAAGAGTGGCATTGGGTTTGGTGGTAAGAAAGAGCAAAAACAGAGTGCTTCCTCATCTCATGATACAAGAACTCAAGGAAAGGAGGAACAAAAAATTCAATATAAGGATGGACTTCTCAAGCTTCCTAGAGTTGGTAAGGTAAAAGAAAAGAAGGTACATCCTGTACACCCTGTTTTTATTTGTCATCATTGTGGTATGCATGGTCATAATCGCCCTTATTGTTATAAGTTGCATGGGAGAGTGTATTTGCCTAGACCTAAAAATAGGATATTGGAAACCAAGTCGAGACAGGTTCCCATTGAAAGAAAAGGGAACCACAAGGTCAAGACACCACCCAAGAATCGCAATGCTCACAACTTTGTTTATACTAAAGTGGTTTGGGTGAGAAAACTTGACTTGTGTTAATTTGTTTATTTGTTTTATTTCAGTGAGACTATGAGTTTATTAGATGCGAATCTAACCCGAATCGTGCCTTTGTCAATTTCCATGGATCAAAATCGAGGTTGTAACAGGATCTAGTTTTCCAGATTTTCCAATTTGGTCGTCCCGCTCGAGCGGGGAAAGTGATGCTCGAGCGGGGATATCAAGCTTACAGCATCTCTGCTTCGCCTGAAAAAGTACTGGATGAGGTGATTCTCCGCTCGAGCGTGGAAACGTCCGCTCGAGCGTGAAGCCTATAAGAATCACACAATTTTGAAGCCTCCGCTCGAGCGGACATTCCCACGCTCGAACGGACCGCGCGAACCTAGGATTACTTTGAATTTCTATAAGGAATTGATTTTCTTCCAAACCTAGGATTACTTTGGATTTCTATAAGGAATTGGTTTTCTTCCAAAACTATGATTACTTTGGTTTTCTATAAAGTATTTGGTTTTCTCCCAATACTTGGACAACTTCTCCAGATCTTCTTTTTGGATTCTAAGGTTTATATCTGAGGATATTTTGCTAGTTTTCTTTAATGTTTTGATTGAGTATTCAACTCATGGTTTAAAGAGTATACATCAAAGGATTATTTGTTTGTTCTACATAAAAGAGAGAGTTGTTCTTCGGTGGATTCCGGAGTGGCTCATCGTCAAGACAATTCCGAGGTGAAGACGGGATTGGAAGAGGCACATAGAGGTTGGTTCAATTCGGGCATGGATTCGCTAGGTAATTGAGAGTATACCTGTGTAATTCCTTTATATCTTCTTAGTGGATTGTTTTGTGGCTGTTGCCCATGGTTTTTTTTATCACAATTGGAGGTGTCCAATTGTGGTTTTTTCACGTAAAATCGTTGTGTCGATTTGTCTTGATTGTTTGATTGGGATTGTTATATACTGTTTAAAATTGATACATAATCACAAATCAATATCTAGGGGATTTCTAAATTTTTCATTTTGTAATCACATGACTGGATTCTATTAAAGATTTAAACAATAGAGTATAAAAAGGAAAACATTAACACTTGCGTATGGACTAAAATGAGATTTGATTAAAAGTATAAAGAGTTCGTTGTCACGATTTTATATGTAGAGATCAAAGTGGGATTTAATAAGAAGTATAAGGGGTTAACTGTCATAATTTCATGTATAGGAATTAAAGTGGGATTTGATATAAAGTATATGAGTGCACAGTGTAATTTATCCAAAATAAAATGAATAGTCACTTATAACACAAATTACAATTATCTATGAAAGTACAACTTAATTTTATTTTAAAATAAAAATGCCAATACTAAAAATATAATAATAATATTTCTTTATTTTTCTTTCGACAATAATAAAAATGAAGTATCAATAGCAATATTATGGAATTTAAAAAAATTATTCAGAAAGTTATCAAAGTGTAGCTCGTATTTATTTTGGTGTGATTCACATTACACTAATTATTCTAAACTATTTTTTAAAACTGTTTGCGTTTTTTTTCATAAAATTTGCGTGAAATATTTTTTGGTAAACCAAGTTGAACAGAGACCAAGATAAAATTTATGAGACGTTTTTGGTGGCAAATTTATTTTTGCCACTAAAAATATCTAGAGATCAAGATAATAATTTTGGGGACCAAAATAACTTATCGTTAACAAAATTATATCTTGGAGTGAGTACAGTAAGGAATTGAAATGAAGATATAAAGAAGAAAAGCTTTTAAGCAATGGATCCATTATGACTTATAGAATTGAGTATCATTTGCGAATGATTTACATTAGAAAATCTTTATTTTAAAATTTAAAATTTCTATTATTTTAGAGTAGGAAGTTTGAAATTTTAAAAATGCTTCCCTAATTTGACACTTATAATAATATAGCATGATAAGCGTAAATTATTAATTTATGACACATTCAAGTATATAAACTCAACTGTTTTGTAGGTCTAAACTTTAGAATTTCTAATATTTGTTTTCTTTAATATTTTAAAGTTTCATTATTATTATAAGCCAGTTTTGGGCTGTTTTGGCAAAAAGCTAAAAAAGTCGAAAGCCAACTTTTAACTCATTTTTGATCACATCAACTCTCATAAGAAATAATAAAAAAGTAAAAAAATTAACTTTTAATCATCTTTTCAAAACACCTTTTTATAAAACTTATTAATTTGTATACATTTTTTTCTACTTGAGTTGCCGACATGAACCCATCATGTGAATGGTCCGCGTTGCTTTCAATGCATGAGTGATTATTAAACTAAGTCAGTCCTTATTTAACAATAAATAATATTATATGCACCAATTATAATGTATTAATTAGTGTGTACATAATTTAACAATACGCTTTCATTTTTATCAATAAGATTACGGAAGTGATTGGGACTCCTCTCTCCATCACCCCCACCACCCCCACACCCGTGGGGATTGGAGAAAAAAAAAAGAATGCACATTTTTTTTTAAAAAAAAAAAGGCAATCACAAGCTAAAGGGGTCGTGGGGATGACCCCTAAGAGGGTCCGGATCATTTTTCTAAAGATTAAAATGTTTCCATTTTATTTTTGTATAACCAACAAATTATCAATAAATTAAAATTCTGCCATTATGCTCTTTTTATTACATTGCATCAGTTATAATGAAATAAAATGACTAGTGAGGATCTGCAACGCTAATAGGTATTTTACCTATTTAAGCATTATTATAAAAAAATATATTTTATTTTGCCTATCAACTATTTCATGTTTCTACTCTAATCATATTTTTTATTTTAGTTGTTCATCCAAATACTAGTAACTTTATAAAATGCCACATCAACAATAAATATGGAGAGAAATGATCCTAATGATTAAATACATTTTGCCTAATTTTGAAAGTTAACTACATGTAACTAGTGAATGTGAGTTGCGCTAAAATGCCTAATCATATGGCTAATGCATTGGAGTTAAAAAAAGTGAGTCATGCTAGGCATTTTGACTAACAAATATTATATGTTTAATGGATTAGAGATACTTTTACAACACAAATTACAATTACATATGAAAGTACAACTTAATTTTATTTTAAAATAAAAACTTCAATAGTAAAAATATAATAAAAATATTTGGTCATTTTTTGTGACAGCAATAAAAAGGAAGTATTCAAAAATTATTTAAAAAGTTATCTAAAAATAAAGTGTATGACTCATATTCATTTCGATGTGACTTATATTTATCTTATTATATCACACATTTTGTTTTTGATTAATTCCGACTACTTTTTAAAATATTTATTTTTTTCATAAAATTTGTGTGAAATATTTTTTGGTGAACAAAGTTGAATAGAGAAGTACATAAAAGAATTGAAATGAAAATGAAAAGAGTAAAAGCTTTTTAAGAAATGGATCCATTATTATAGAATGGAGTTCTATTTGCGCATGACAGTCGTTATTTTAAATTCAGAATTAATTTTTTCAAAATAACAAAATTTATAATAATTCAAAAAGTAAAAATCATTGAACAGTGCTCTGGTTTGTAATATAAAAAGGTTCAACACATTTTATCTACCATCCTTTTTATTAAAAAAAAATATATATATTATGAATGAAGAAGTATAATTAAAATTTAATTAATATATTGTGAGATGTATATACAAAATGAATTTAATTTACACATTAATGCTTCTAATTAAAATTCGGAATAAAATCTCTTATATGGGATGATTTTTGTTGACCCCAACTGAGAGGGTAATTTGTAAACAAATTGGGCCGAGCTAGAAAGAGTCTTCTTTGGGAGTTGGACCGCGTAATGGGCCGAGATAAGGGCTGGCGTAGCTCGGTCTTAGGCCAAGAAGACATCTCATATTTTGGGTTTGGGCCGAACTATGGACCGAGGAATCGGTAGAAAGAGGACCGAGCTAAACGATAGTTCTGCAGGGCGTCATCTCAAAGTCAAGACTGGTGGTAGTGCTTAAAGTATCACAGAGCCGAAGTAACTTGGCTGACCGCAATGTTAGCCGAGGTAAAGATGTCGGTCGAAATAAGTGAGCCTGGTGGTTAGCCGAGGTATTGGTGAGAAAGGATGTCGGGCTT
>NW_021028619.1:1493849-1546978 GCF_004153795.1 Camellia sinensis
GGATGACCATCGAACTGCATTTCCAACCGTCGAACTGCTCCTCCATGATCGTTGATCATGTTGCCTTATAATTAGCTCCACTATGCTATCTCTTGCAGTTAGACTTCCCTCATAAATTTTGAATTTAAATGTAAGTAACCGTTAAAGTCACGTCACCCTGTATCTCTTTGTTGATCCACTGCTACTCAGATCTCGTAATAACCAATATTAACTGTCACGTGTACGATCAGGATCGAAGACTTGAATAGTCTTTCTATATTACCCTTATTTTGTCACGCGTCGAATTGTAATTGGCTTATACAAAATATGTAGCCAACATACACATAATCATAACAGTTAATCCCTTATATTTTTAGTCAAATCCTACTTTAGTTATTTCATATGAAATGGTGACGGTCAACCCTCTGCATTTTTTTTTTATCAAATCTCACTTTGGTCCTTGCACAAGTGGCAATGACTCTCTTGTGCTACTTCATTGTTTAAATTTTTAACCAAATCTTATTATGTGAAATGAGGGTAAGAGAAAAATTATCCATATTTTTCACAAATACATACTTTTTTCTATGTGATAAATACATGAGAGTTATATAATACAATATATATATTTGTATGTTGAAAACTGAAACGGAGATGTAAGAAAATAGAACTTTTGAAATCAAAAAGGTAGCAGAGAAATTGAAGAGAAAAAAAGAAAAAAAAAAAAAAGGAATAGACAGAAGACTATGTTACTATGGAAAATAGAATTTCGTGATTCCAATTTATACAAAATTTTAATTCATCTTTTGAATTGTTTACAATTTATTTTAACTTAATACAGTTATAATTTAATGTAAACTTTGGAATAAAGTATATTGGTAGAAAATGAGGATAATTTTCCTCTCTTGCCATCATTTTGTAATCACATGACTAGATTTTGTTAAAGATTTAAACAATGGCGTAGAAAAAGGAAAACATTAACACTTGTGTACAGATTAAAGTGAGATGTGTAAAGGTTAAAGTGAGATTTGATCAAAAGTATAAGTAATTGACTGTCACGATTTCATGTGTAAAGATCAAAACGAGATTTGACAAGAAGTATAAGGGGTTAACTATCATAATTTCATATAGGAATCAAATGTAAAGTACATAAGTGCAAAGTGTAATTTACCTGAAATAAAATGAATAGTCACTTACAACACAAATTACAATTATCTATGATAGTACAACTTAATTTTATTTTAAAATAAAAATGCCAATAGTAAAAATATAATAAGAATATTTATTTATGTTTCTTTCGACAATAATAAAAATGAAGTATCAATAGCAATATTATGGAATTTTAAAAAATTATTCAAAAAGTTATCAAAGTGTAGCTGGTATTTATTTGGTGTGATTCACATTACACTAATTATTCTAAACTATTTTTTAAAACAGTTAATGTTTTTTTCATAAAATTTGTGTGAAATATTTTTTGGTAAATCAAGTTGAACAGAGAACAAAATAAAATTTTGTGCGACGTTTTTGGTGATGAATTTATATTGGGGTTTTTTTTTTAAGGTCCCTGGTATTATGATTTTAGAGCATAAAGGACACTCAATATTTTTATAATGTCTAAGATCTATCAACAATATTTTCATAATGTCTAAGATCCCTCAACCTTGATTCAAAGAAATTTCAGCCTAGGGAAATTTCATGAAGAGGAGAGAAGAAGAGCATGAGATCGTAGAGAGAGAGAGAGATGAGTTTTGATTTGGTAAGGTGAAATTTCTCCGTGCTATATGTAGGGACCTTAGACATCAACAAATAATTTTATGGATCTCTTCCATTATGAAAAGTGGGAGAGGGACCCTAGACCAATTTTCCCATTTATATTTGTCACTAAAAATATTTACAAATCAAAATAATAATTTTGGGAACCAAAATAATTGATCGTTAAAAAAATTATATCTTGGAGTGAGTACATTAAGGAACTGAAATGAAGATATAAAGAAGAAAAGCTTTTAAGCAATGAATCCATTATGACTTATAGAATTGAGTATTATTTGCGAATGATTTACATTAGAAAATCTTTATTTTGAAATTTAAAATTGCTAATATTTTAGAGTAGGAAGTTTGAAATTTTAAAAATGCTTCCCTAATTTGACACTTATAATAATATAGCATAATAAACGTAAATTATTGATTTATAACACACTCAAGCATATAAACTAACTCTTTTGTAGGTCTAAACTTTAGAATTTCTAATATTTGTCTTCTTTAATATTTTAAAGTTTCCCATAAAAAGAATATTTTAAAGTTTCATTATTATAAGCCAATTTTATAAAACATATTAATTTATATACATTTTTTCTACTTGAGGTGGTCAACATGAACCCATCATGTGAATGGTCCGCGTTGCTTTCAATGCATGGGTCATTACTAAACTAAGTCGGTCTTTGTTTAACAATGAATAATGCTATACATATTAATTAATGTATTAACAAGTATATCAATTAATAATGTGATATAATTTAACAATATGCATAGGTCATTATTAAACTAAGTCGGTCCTGATTTAAAAATTCTAGAGTATTAAGTAATATAATTATCCCCTAATGTTCATAATTAATAATGTAATAAGAAATTTATGAGGTGAAATAATGTTGACTGACAGTTGTCAAATAAATAAAAAATTAAAGATAACCAAACCTTTTTTTTATTTTTTTATTTTTAATGTTTCGAAATCACTACATAATAATATATCCACAGCTATTTAATAATTTTTCAAGTAGCCTATGTTTGTGCAAATTAAAGTTATTGAGTAGTCCAACACTAAAAGACAAGTGATTTGTATAAATTTTGATATATGATTTGTATAATATGATATATGATTTCAATATTGGACTATGATAATTAGTGATTACTATATTAGATTTTGGTCCGACAATAGGGATATTTACCAGACAATTATGACAAAGTTTTCATTAATTGAGTGTGGTTTGGTCTGTCAACTCATATTTATAAAATAAGATTGACCAAATTTCTTTGTCAAAATAATTATTTTTTTTATTATTAAAAAGATATTTTTATTATAAAAAAGATCCACTTTCATTTTTATTAATAAGATTACGGAAGTGATTGAGACTCCTCTCCCCATCACCCCCACCACCCCACACACGTGGGGTTTGGTGATTGGAGAAAAAAAAAAAGAAAAAAAAAGGCCAATCACAAGCCAAAGGGGTCGTGGGGATGACCCCCTAAGAGGGTCCGGATCATTTTTCTAAACATTAAAATGTTTCCACTTTATTTTTGTATAACCAACAAATTATCAATCAATTAAAATTCTGCCATTATGCTCTTTTTATTACATTGCATCAGTTATAATGAAATAAAATGACTAGTGAGGATCTGCAACGCTAATAGGTATTTTACCTATTTAAGCATTATTATAAAAAATATATTTTATTTTGCCTATCAACTATTTCATATTTCTACTCCAACCATATTCTTTATTTTAGTTGTTCATCCAAATACTAGTAACTTTATAAAATGCCACATCAACAATAAATATGGAGGGAAATGATCCTAATGATTAAATACATTTTGCCTAATTTTGAAAGTTAACTACAGGTAACTAGTGAATGTGAGTTGAGCTAAAATGCCTAATCATATGGCTAATGCATTGAAGTTAAAAAAAGTGAGTCATACTAGGCATTTTGACTAACAAATATTATATGTCTAATGGATTAGAGATACTTTTACAACACAGATTACAATTACATATGAAAGTACAACTTAATTTTATTTTAAAATAAAAACTTCAATAGTAAAAATATAATAAAAATATTTGGTCATTTTTTGTGACAGTAATAAAAAGGAAGTATTCAAAAATTATTTAAAAAGTTATCTAAAAATAAAGTGTATGACTCATATTCATTTTGATGTGACTTATATTTATCTTATTATATCACACATTTTGTTTTTGATTAATTTCGGCTACTTTTTAAAATGTTTATTTTTTTCATAAAATTTGTGTGAAATATTTTTTGGTGAACAAAGTTGAATAGAGAAGTACATAAAAGAATTGAGATGAAAATGAAAAGAGTAAAAACTTTTTAAGAAATGGATCCATTATTATAGAATGGAGTTCTATTTGCGCATGACAGTCGTTATTTTAATTAATTTTTTCAAAATAACAAAATTTATAATAATTCGAAAAGTAAAAATCATTGAACAGTGCTCTGGTTTGTAATATAAAAAGGTTCAACACATTTTATCTACCATCCTTTTTATTAAAAAAATATATATATTATGAATGAAGAAGTATAATTAAAATTTAATTAATATATTGGGAGATGTATATACAAAATGAATTTAATTTACACATTAATGCTTCTAATTAAAATTCGGAATAAAATCTCTTATATGGGATGATTTTTGTTGACCCCAACTGAGAGGGTAATTTGTAAACAAATTGGGCCGAGCTAGAAAGAGTCTTCTTTGGGAGTTGGACCGCGTAATGGGCCGAGATAAGGGCTGGCGTAGCTCGGTCTTAGGCCAAGAAGACATCTCATATTTTGGGTTTGGGCCGAACTATGGACCGAGGAATCGGTAGAAAGAGGACCGAGCTAAACGATAGTTCTGCAGGGCATCATCTCAAAGTCAAGACTGGTGGTAGTGCTTAAAGTATCACAGAGCCGAAGTAACTTGGCTGACCGCAATGTTAGTTGAGGTAAAGATGTCGGCCGAAATAAGTGGGCCTGGTGGTTAGCCGAGGTATTGGTGAGAAAGGATGTTGGGCTTGGTATAGCTCGGCCGGTCTTGGTATAACTCGGCCAGGCGCCATCTACATCATTACTTAAGCGTGTGACCGAGGTGACTTAGCTCGGTGTGGTTACAGCAGCTTATTAAAAAGAGGTAGCATCAATGGCGAGGGTCGAGCTGTGTATAGCTCGGCAGGGTGGCATCCGTTAGATCGGCTTTCGATCACACGGTCCGAGGGGCAGGGGACCGAGATAAAGCAGTTCGAACGGGAATGTATAACTGAGGTAAAAGGTTTGGCCATCTCACTTGGCTTGCAGTGATGAGACTCTTAGTAGGACTCTGCTAAGGAGAGTTAGAGTCCTACTGGGATTGTGCAAAACCATCTCACTTGGTTGGTAGTGAGTAGGGTGTGTGATTCCTAGGAGGACTCTCATAGGGAGAGTTGGAATCCTACTAGGATTGTGCCAAAGTAAAGTCTATAAAAGCTCATGACTAGACCTATGGACAGGTATCCCAATTCTTACTCTAGAATACACAAAGCTTATTGTCTATTGTCTAGTTGCTGACTTAGGTATCGGAGGGGTTTCCGGAACACACCCGCCGGTTAGCTCACATTTGTGTTTTCAGGTGGCAAAGCAACATTGTTTAGAGGAACGCAAACTTGATTAACAGGATCATACGAGAAGATTTATTTCTTTCCCGTACAATTGGCGCCGTATGTGGGAAATTCACAAAGAGCAAAACCTCTTGATCAAGTTTTCCTCTCTAGTTGAAAGCAATGGCGCACAATGAAGACTTGCCACAATCTGTTATAGATGGGCAAACTCCGGAATGGGATGGGAGGCACGAAGGTTTACCATCTATCCCACCCATGGCGGAATTAGATCCCCAGCAAAGGAATCCGCGGAGAGAAGCAAGAAGGAGTGAGGGCTCAAGTCCACACCGCTCTCGGAGCCCAATATAGACATTTTCTGATTTGGGCGGCAAAACTAAATATAGACATTTTCATCAATCAAAGGGCGGTTGAGATAATTTGAGACTTAAAACGATAATGATAAAGGACAAGTTTTACAATTTTTTTTTTTTATTTCAGTCTCTTTTTCAAAATTGCAAAATAATTAAAAATAATATTAAAAAAATATCTCCACAATAACAACCCCCTTTTAAACATTTTAAAGTTATGCGGTTTTAGCTTACTTTTCCATGCTAATATCTGTTTGGTTTGGTTTTAGAATTTGTTTCTAGAAAATTTTTCTAAAAAATTAAAAATTAGTTTGTTGAAAAAAATAAAATAAAATCAAAAGCACTTATATCTTTTGTATAGTTTTATTTCTTTGGATGACAAAAAAAAATTACAAATTTAAAAATATATTTTGATTTTTTTTTTTTGGTCAAACTAATTTTTATTTTCAATAAAAAAAATTCAAAATTTCAGAAAAAATCAAACCTCTTTTGAAGCTTCGAGTTACAAGGAGCTGTCAAACAAAAACTGATCAACCACATATACATATTTCTTTTGTTTTTGGTACAGCAGAAAGAAAAAGAAAACCACGCTTGGTGAAACACCAAATTCTTCACATAATGTTTGACCCGGAAGCCAATTCTAAATTTGTTAAGATCAATCACTTCCCATAAAAGATTCACCCCTTGGAGCACTCTGTTTGGTTTGAAAATTTTAAAAATATTTTCTTTGAATTTGTAAAATTTTAGTATTTTTTTAATATTTTGGTTTTAACTTTTTAATTTTAGATCCTCTTAATCTTGCCATACTTAAAACGTACAAATTTTACGAAAAAAATGTTTTAAAAAATCACTAAATTAAAAATAATAAAAAAACTCAGTACAATTTCACATTTTTTATCTTGATAGCCGAGCAAAATAAATAATTAAAGCATTCATCTTGGTACAATTTCCAATTACTATGAATTTGTAACCATATATCAGCTGGTTGAAACTTGGATAGTGCTTTTAAAATTGATAATTGCATTACCCCCAAAGCAAATATCTTTTCGACATGTCTTACCAATTTTTTTTGTGTGAGAGTTTTTCACAACCAATTTTAAATCAAAATATACCAAAATAACATAACTAAATAAATAAATAAATAAATAAATAAATAAAAGACCGGGTGCAATTTTCACTACATGGATAAAAAAATGACAAAATAAATAAACAAATAAGACAGAGCTGTTAAAAGAGCAAACAAGTAAAATAGTAATATCAACCTAGAATTTTATACATGCCATTGCCCATTTTTCAATCAATCAACCCACATTAAAATTAAAAGCAACTACTTTAGAGCCTCCTTTATAATTTATTCAAGAAAATTGACAATCACTTGTGACATTGGTGCAATTGCACACAAAGCACAAATTTCAAATTCACCCATAAATTATTACATGGCTAATAATAAAGTAAGTCCAGTTGTACCCAACCAAAAGGTTTTGCTAGCATCATCAACCCAACAAACAAGAACACACACTAAGAGCTAATAATTTATTCAAATTTATATCATAGTCCGATAAAACTTAATCATAACAATTAAATAGTTTCCACAGATATATGAGACCACCCTGTAACCTTGGTTGGTTTTCCCAACTTCTTGATCTTCATAGAATTTGAAAAAATCATGTCTTGAAAATCACCTGTGAGACAAAAAGTCAAATCTAAATAGTTTACAGAGAAATCAGAGGAGGAAAATATTAAAAAAGGATTAAACACATGTTCTCATATACTTTGTTTCTTTCTTCTTTACTTTCTTTTCTTTCGAACAGAAAATATAGATGTCTCAACAACATATGTCGTTTCTTAGTTGGTTTAATTAACAAATCCAGAGATATCAAAAAAGGTTGACATCAAAAGAAGAAATTTATAAAGAAAATCAGAAAGGATAAAAGTGCTAAAACAAGAATAAAGTACAAACATATAATTTCATCTATTTGTTTGTCTTCATTAGGTTATACTTTTAATTTAGCATAAAATCATTTCAAAATTTATTTCATTTCATCAAAAAGAAGGCTATACACAATTGCTATCTATTTTAATTTCATATACTTATGCTCTATTTGTTTTTGCAAAAAAAAAAAAAAAAAAAAAATCTATAAGATTTTTCAAAAAATGTGTTTTGCATAAATCATTGTCCTATATATTTGGTTAGGACTCTAAAAATGATGATATACTAATAGTCGTGGTAGAGATGATGTGGATTGTGATGGTGGCGGTACGGGTGGTGATAGTATTAGTGGTAATGACGGTGGTGGTTATAGGGTGGTTGGTGGTAGAGAGGTGATAGTGGTAACAACGGTGGCAAACTAGGTGGGTTGAATCATAATAGAGATTTTGATATCATGTTGAAAACAAGCAGAGAAAATCCTTGTGTACATCCATATTGGTTAGAGAATTATTTGTGGCAGTTGAATCGAAATAAAATTGAACAAGAAAAACTTGCACTAAATTTGAAAATCATAATAATAAACCATTGTATTCCATTAATGATCAGTTTACTTTGGATGTACCCCGTCAATGGAATGAACTCTTTATACACTAACATGAAAATTATACTATGTGGAAATAAAAATTGATGAATCACAAAACATTTTGACTAACAGACTTTTCATTCATCAGTGAGTCATCTAATTAGAATTTTCATTCATCAAAAGGAAAGAGATAGATTTGTCAGAGGGCTCCCAAATAAGGAGAGCGAATTGAAAGCTTAGTTTTGCAGAGCAGGCTGATATTTCGTACTGCTCCTCCTGTAAGGGCCAGAGCTCGCTAGCATCACTAACCAGGGGAGAGAGAACTAATGAAAAAATTGCCCAAGTAATTCAATGAACAAAGAAAATCATTCTATCCTATCAAATAAGGAATTAACTTAGACTACCTACATACTAGTCAACGAAAACAACCTCTAGACTTTGTGACCTTGCAACCACATTTGTTGCGGCGGAAACACAGGCTTCTAGTGGGGTACTGCCCATTCTATGCCTACCAAAGCTAATCTACTAAAACAGGGAATTTTGGATTTCAGAGTTATCATTGGTTCAAAATAAATTTAAATCAATATAGAAGAATTTAGAAATTGACTAATTAGGTGTGTTAAACTTTGGACAAAATAGGAGAGGCAAGTCTACACAATTTGGAGATGATCATCAACTAATACTATGATAATAGTAAATTTTTGAAATCATGAGGGGACAATCGCCCCTCTTGCCGCTTCTAGTCTCTAGATCCATGCTTGGTGGTGATTATTGATTAGTTTATTGCCATGACACTAAAATATTAGAGATGAAGCCAACAACAGGGATTAAAATATTAGAGATGTTGTAGCGTTTGATCTGTGTGTTGTAACTTGTAATTATTATTCTTTGCAATGCTTATCTCGTGTAATTCTTCACAAAAGAATCATATAAATTTTAATTTTTTTTTTAAATATATATTATGATTTGAAATTTTTAATTAAGAGATAAAAAAATTGTAAAATATCCCTTAGGATAAATTACACTTTGCATCCCCACACTTTGCACAAAATCTCACTTTGACCTTCTACACATAAAATCATGACAGTTAACCCCCTACACTTCTGATCAAATCTCACTTTAGTCCCTACACATGAAATTGTTACAGTCAATGCCTTATACTTTTGGTCAAATCTCACTTTGATCTCTATATAAGTGTCAATGTCTCTTTTCTGTTACTCAATTAAATAAAATCTAATCATGTAATAAGAATGTGACTACGGCATGAGGATAAGAAAGGAACATCATCTACATTTTCTACCAATACACACTGTACGGGGAGCAAATATATGTCGTTGTCCGTACTCCTCATGTCCAAGCTGCGCTTCACTCCGATCGACCTGAGAACGCAATGACAGTAAGCTACTTGGTGGTGTGCTGCCGAAAAACCCCTCCGACGGTCAAGTTAGCACACTTAGAGAGAGAGAAAAGAAATGAGACACAGTGGTAGGTAAGGATGTTTCCGACCTCAGTTTGGGGGCATAACTCCGTTTATATAACTTCTGCGCGCGCTTCTGCGCCCATTCACCTTTGGACATGTGGACCTACTTTCCTTTCTCATTTCCCCACGTGTTAGGGCAAATATAGCTAAACACTACCTAACAAAACCGCCAATCGGCATCGATGTGCACGGACAATGTAACTCCCTTCCTGCAGACTCGTGGCGTTGCACAACACCCATGACCGAGATACGCTCAACACGGAGCCATGCCATCACACACCAACCGAGCTACTTGTTCGGTCTCTTTGACAATTTCATACCATGGTTCAGCCGAGCTCCTTGGTTACGATCGAGCATAATCTTAGTTCACCACGTCGGAAGGACTAATTCAGCCCAACTCTGAATAGTGCATATCTCCCCGGACTGGAAATCCACAATTGTTCTCGCCCAACCGGAATAAGACCTCGGTTTAACACGCACTCAAGGACAGATCGAGTAGGAGCTCTTGACCCCGACACCACCAGCTCAGCTCAACATTTCGGTCGTAAACCTCTCTCTTAATTGCCCCTTAATGTCGTCCGTGCTAGAGTGATCGGAATTATATTCTTCGGTTGGGGTTGCACATCTGCTCGATTGTTCACTCCGAGTCATTTACCATGCTAAATTTCACGCTAAGTCCCATGACTTGCTCGGCCGGCGCTTCGATTTTTCAACATGTCCTTTCAAGACTGACACCGGTCTTACTATAGACATGTATCCTCCATTCCATTGGCTTCGTACAGCTAACCCCGCTGCCTTATGATGTCTCTTCAAGTTCAAATCTTGGCGCCTCTTCTTCCCCTAAATACACATCACATGCCTCTTCACATTTATTCCTCTATTGTTTATCTTCTTTCACAGACAACCTAGCGACCCAGAGCTACAGTGCAACCTCCTCTATTCTATACACTTCTCGCCCACATCACAGCATCCATTTGGTGAATTTGGCCTCGCTGTTGTTGCACAGAAGTATCTCCATACCTGAAAATTTGATTCTCGCCTCCGAACCTGTAAGTTCTTCGACTTTCCTTGGCCATTTTTTCTGTTCTTGGGCTTGCCATGTTCCTAAGTTCAACTTCCATAGATGAGTTTTAGAGTACGAGAGCTGGAGGTCTCAGGACTTAGTAAGAAGTTAGGTTAGGATTCCTCTCCAATGTAATCGTAAGAACTATCCTTGTTACTGTTCATCATCTTCTTGTGATGAACATGCCAGAATCTGGGGCTAACCGGGCTTTAATCCTTTATTTGATCCAAAACCGAAAGTGAACCGAGCAGGATCCATGTTTATAAGACTTGGGTGAGAACTGAGCTAATGAATGCGTTGGGCCGCTCGACCAGGCTAATATTTGGTCTGCTCGAACGACCGAGCTGTTCAGTTCACCCATCAAGATTGAGATGCTACTGTACCTCAAGTGACTAGGCTAAAGCTCAGCTTGTTTGTGCGACCACGCTATCACTTACACTTGGCTTTTACTGCAGAGTCCTAGGAGACCGGACACCAACACTAGGGCTCTCAAAGATCGAGCAGCTATCGGGCAACACTTTAACAATTTAACACTGCCGAGCTAAACAAGCCAGCCTTCGATGGGGCGCTACTGTTTCTTTGTTGACACACTGGGCGTGTTGGCCACGTTTTGAAAAGAATACGATATTCCGGCTGATGTGCACCTGGAGCTTGGTGAAGAGGATATAAACCCATGGGGTAGGTTGGAGTCCTACCCTTTCACCGTACTAAGCATAGTCGAAGGGGGGTTACGCTTCCCCGTGCAACCCTTGATCTGCGAGCCTGAGACGCACCGGGCTCGCTCCGACACAAGTGTCCACCAATACCTTCAGGATCATAAACGACGTGGTCGAGTTGAACCACCGGCTTGGTTTAAACTTGGGCCTAGCCAAGATCTTGAGCCAATATACACTTGGCCGAACTAAAGATGGTTTCAACTATTATTTAAAAATAAGGCCAGGCAAAGAACGATTAGTGATCGGTACGCCGGACAAAGCTATGCACGATGATGATTTCTTCTGGGTGTCCGGTAATTATGAAACAGCTGACGTGCCCGCTTGGTACACCAGCAAGAACTTTGGTTCTTCTTGTAAGCCCATGTTCCCGACCGATTTATTTTGTCAATATTGTTTGTGTCAAGCTAATTACTTCCTTTTTGCAGCTATCAAAGAATTGCAAGCCAACTACCAGTATCCCAACGAAGAGGCGATCAGGGCTGCGCTGAGATACCGGCACTGAGATTGCCACGATTTCCTCGGTTACGTCCCCACCTATCATTACTGGTCTCTTCACAGGAGCAAGGTGATAGACTTTCTTCAAACTCCTTCCCCTCCGGCTGACCCAACTCTGCCAGACGTCTTACTAATACGACTAACTAAGGAAGAAGAGATGACAAAGAGGAGTCGGATCAAGAACTTAATCACCGCTACTTCAACCGAGCTACCTAGCATTCCCCCAGCTCCGTCCTTCAGTCAGAGTTTGGGGATCGTGATTGCCTTGGCCTCCACGGCTGTTCCACTTGCTCAGTCTCGCCACGCTGGCAAGCGCGCCGGATCAGCCGACCCCTTTGCTGAGCTTGTGGCCGAGCTAAACACTGAACGGACAGTGCAGGAAGCCAAGCCCACTCCACGGTGAAAGTCAAAGTTCAAACACTGAGGCAAAGAGATCCTGGACACCGCATCTGTTAAGGGGGACAAGGAGCACCTCTTGGCCTTCGACTTATCGAAGGCGTTGCTGCTGCTGAGCAATGTGATCGAAAGTGATCACATTCCAGACACTCGGCTCGTGAAATCAGCGGTCAAGTCCATGACTAAGGTATGATTCAGAATTTCATCAAGTCCCTGCTTGGTTCATCTTTTTGCTTAGGCTAACCTCCTTCATACTTCTTGCAGGCCATCCAAAAACAACATCTGGTCATGGATCGTGTTGTCAATTTGCCCCATAAAGTCACCGAGCTGAACAACGCCTATAAAAACATCTCGGTTGAGCTTGGCCGAGTGCCTCCCTTGAGGTCGCCAACACTGACAATGCCAAACTTCTTGGCCAACTTGGTAGGGCCGAGCAAGAGAGGGACTCCATGAAGGCCGAGCTAGAAGTTGAAAAGAAAGTGAGGCAGGACGCCGTGGATGAGACCAACAACCTTGGTTTCAAGGAGGCCAAAGACAACTATATCAAACAAGTTGAAGCTACCAAGGACATCTACTTTAAGTCCGGTTGGAAGGCTACTTGTGAAAAACTTAGCCAATGATTTGAGACCGAGGTGTTCACATCTCCTTCCCCCGCCTTCCTACCGGTCTATTTGATACCCTATGCCAATGAAGTCTTCAACTCTTTGCAAGAGGAGGCCGAAGAGGAGGCTGAGGATGAGGCCGGTCAGAAGGAGCCCGACAATAAAGAAAAAGCTGCTGTTGTCGACTTGGAAGCTGCGACGAAGGGGGCCAGAGACGAGTTTGCCGACCTCTCCCCTCTAGCATAGCCTTTAATGGTCCATCTTTTTGATTTGAACTTTTGTAACCAGGCTATAAGTCCCTCCTTATGTACTTAAATGTTTAATTAATGAAAGTTTTTAGCAAACTTATCTCGAATATTTTTGCAATGTATAATGTGTCTTCCCTGAAACCGAGTAAAATCATATCGGCTAATATCTTGGAGTTGAACAAGTCATCAACTTCATCGGCCAAGCAAAATCATTTCGGTCAAAAGAACAGAGGTGAACAATTCATTGACTCAATTGACAGAGCTAAATCATCTCGGTCAGAAGAACAAAGTTGAATAATTCATCAACTCAATTGATCGAACTAAATCATCTCGGTCAAAAGAACAGAGTCGAACAATTCATTAACTCAATTGACTGAGCAAAATCATCTCGGTCAAAAGAACAGAGTTGAACAATTCATCAACTCAATTGACCGAGCCAAATCATTTCGGTTAAAAGAACAAAGTTAAATAATTCATCAACTCTATCAGCCGAGCAAAATCATTTTCGGCTAAAAGAACAGAGTTGAATAATTCATCAACTCAATTGATTGAGTTAAATGAGCTCGGTTAAAAGGAAAGAGTTGAACACCTCAACAACTCTATTGGCCGAGCAAAAAGTATCTCGGTTAAAACCGCAGAGTTGAGCAATTTATCAACTCTGTTGGCCGAGTAAAATCATCTCAGCCAAAATCTTGGAGTTGAACAATCCATCAACTTCATTTTCCGAACAAGATAATTTCAGTTAAAAGAACAGAGTTGAATAATTCATCAACTCAATCAGCTGAGCTAAATCATCTCTGTTAAAAGAACAGAGTTGAACAATTCATCAACTCAATTGACCAAGCTAAATGAGCTCAGTTAAAAGGAAAGAGTTGAACACCTCATCAAATCTATTGGCCGAACAAAAAGTATCCCGGCTAGAACCATAGAGTTGAGCAATTCATCAACTCTGTTGGCCGAGTAAAATCATCTCAGCCAAAATCTTGGAGTTGAACAATCCATTAACTTCATTTGCCGAGCAAAATCATCTCGGTTAAAAGAACAGAGTTGAACAATTCATCAACTCAATCGACCGAGCTAAATGAGCTCAGTTAAAAGGAAAGAGTTGAACACCTCATCAAATCTATTGGCCGAACGAAAAGTATCCCGGCTAGAACCGTAGAGTTGAGCAATTCATCAACTCTATTGGCCGAGTAAAATCATCCCAGCCAAAATCTTGGAGTTGAACAATCCATAAACTTCATTTGCCGAGCAAAATCATCTCGGTTAAAAGAACAGAGTTGAACAATTCATCAACTCAATCGACCGGGCTAAATGAGCTCAGTTAAAAGGAAAGAGTTGAACATCTCATCAACTCTATTACCGAGCTAGATCATCTCAGCTGGGGCAGTTGCCCTTTGTTCATTGCACAATCCATTAATCATAACAAATTAATTATGTACAGTAACTCTTTGCTATTGTGTTCATGAATTTACAAGGTGACGAAAAGAATTACATTGGCAGACTGAGGGGAATGCTTGCCCTTTACGAAAATTACATTGAAAGATGGGAACTAAAAATAAAACAACTTCAGATTAATTGCGTTCCACGGTCGTGGTATAGTTTTGCCATCCAAGTCTTCCAGATGGTATGCCCTTTGCCTGCCAAACCGGTGATCTTCTAAGGCCCTTCCCAGTTTGCTCACAGTTTTCCTTCGCTCGGTACCAGGGTGTTGCCCATCACCTTCCTTAAGACCCAATCCTCAACTTTGAACGGTCTGGGGGTGAACTGTTTTGTTATACTTCTGGGACAGTTCTTGTTGATATGCCGTGACATGGATCAGAGCCTTTTCTCGGCGCTCTTCTACTTGGTCCAATTCTAAGGCAATGGCTTCGGCGTTCAAGTCGGGCTCAAAATTTTCATTGCGGACGGTGGGCATACCGATCTCCAACGGGATGACTGCCTCCGTACCATACGCCAAAGCGATCGATGTCTCCTCGATCGAGCGTCTTGGTGTTGTTCGATAAGCCCAGAGAACATTTGGAAGTTTGCCGGCCCACTTTCCTTTGGCTTTCTCTAATCTTTTCTTCAGCCCATCTAGAATGGTCTTGTTTGATGCTTCAGCTTGGCTGTTGGACTGAGGGTAGGCCAGAGTGAAATTATAAAATTCTATCTTTAGTTCCTCGCAAAATCCTTTGAACTACCGTCTATCAAATTGAGTGCCATTGTCAAAGATTAAAGCCTTGGGGACTCCGAACCATGTTAACACATTCTGCCAAACAAATTTCTTCATGTCCTTTTCTTTAATTGTCGCCAAGGGCTCGGTTTCAACCCACTTGGTGAAGTAGTCCATCGCCGCTATAAAGAACTTGCGATTACCTGGCGCGGTTGGGAGTGGTCCCACTATGTCAAGCCCCCACACTGCGAAAGACCAAGGACTTGTGAGAGGTAGGAGCTCTCTAGCCGGCTGATGAATTTGGTGGGCGAACTTTTGGCACTTCACGTATTTTCTTACATATTTCTGTGCATCTGCTTGCATGCACGGCCACCAGTAGCCTTGTGAAATAGCGCGATAGACTACAGATCTCCTTTCGATGTGGCTCCCATATATCCCTTCGTGGATCTCATAAAGAACAGCATCGACTCTGCTTGGGTGAACGCATTTGAGGTATGGATCGGTGAATGACTTCTTATACAAAGTACTAGATGGAGAAAGCCAAAACTGCTCAGACTTCACCCGGATTTTGTGTGCCTCTTTCTTGTCAGTTGGCAGGATCTTTTCCTTGAGGAAAAGGATGATAGGGTCCATCCAAGAAGGACCTAGCTCGGCACGTAGAACTTCCGTCTGCTGTGAGTCTTCAATGCTGGGTCTTGGGAGGAACTCAATCAAGAGAGGGTCAGAGGTTAATTTGTCGAACATGGAAGCTAAACTGGCCAACTCATGTGCTCGATCGTTATCTTCTCAGCCAATTTGCTAAACCCTTATGGCTTGAAAATTCGTGATGTGTTTTGTCACCAAAGTTTGGTATTTGGCCATCCTGTCATCTTTGGCTTCATATTCTCTAGATACCTGGTTTACAACGAGTTGGGAGTCGTTGTAGACCATTAGCTCGGATGCTCGCAATTGGAGCGCGATTTTCAGTTCAGCTAACAGTGCTTCGTACTCGGCCTCGTTGTTTGATGCCGGAAACTGGAGCATGATTGAATGTTCAATGGTTAGTCCATCTGGCGAGATCAAAACTACTCCTAGCCCAGTTCCATGTCGGTTTGAGGCGTCATCCACAAAAATTTTCAACATTTTCCCAATGAAAAGTTTCTAGCATTCTAAGGGATCCTGGGATGTTTGAAGGTTTAGGCGATCATGGTCGCTCGGCTTCTCAGCTATTTCTGATGTAAGCGCACCGTTGATGATTGCAACAAATGGGCCTTCATCCCCCCTTGGTGATGCGGCGCTGGATTCAACAGCTTGACCTGTTATTCCTAAATCTAACATCGCATTGTCAGGCTGAACTAAACCTTCAAGTGATGGGTTTGTAGACAGGCGTGCAACTTTTGCTTCGCCACCAATTTTCGCCATACAAGCCCCGTTAGCCCGGTTGCCTCAGTAAGGTCCACCGGGAAAACTAGGTGAATTCCAGGCGAGAATTTCGCAACAAAGTTGGCCAATGCTTGGGCTTTGGGCAGTTTGGGGTTGAAACTTGATATCGAATTGCCTCAACTCGACTGCCCACTTCAGAATTCAGCCAGAGAAGTCCGCCTGCTCAAATAAGGCCTACAAGGGGAACTCAGTCAACACCACGATCGTATGAGCGTGGAAGTAGTTTGCCAGTTTCCAAGAGGCCATCATGAATGCCAAAGCAAGTTTTTCCAGTAAGGTTTTGCTTATGTAGAAGATCAGCAGATACTGGGTGTCTTCTGCCCGGACGAGCACTGAGCTAACAGCATGTTGAGAAACAGCTAGGTAAAGGTAAAGTTCTTCGCCGGGCTTCGGTATGACCAAGAGTGGGGCGAAAGATAAATATATGCTCGGCCAAGGCTTTGTCACATTCTTTGTCCCATGAAAATTTGGACTTCAAGGCTCGGAAGAAAGGGCGCCAACGATTTGATGACCAGCTTATAAATCGATTAAGTGCGGTTGCCATACTGACAAGATGTTGCACGTCCTTTGCCAGGTTCGGTTGCTTCAATTCCTATATGGCTTTGATTTGGGAGGGGTCCGCTTCAATGCCTCAGTTGGTGACCAAGAAGCCTAGGAATTTCCCTGACCCCACGCCGAAGGCACACTTGGATGCATTCAGTCGCAGCTTATGTTGTTTAAGAATGGCGAACATCTTTGACAAGTCGGCCAAGTGGTTAGCCTCAAGTTTGCTTTTGACCACCATATCTTCGATGTAAGCCTCCATCATGCGGCCGAGCAGTGGGGCGAACATCTTGGTCACCATTCTTTGAAAGGTCACCTCAGCATTTTTCATGCCAAAAGGCATGACTTTGTAGCAGAACAATCCCCTCGGTGTTGTGAAAGAGGTAATCTCCCGGTCAGGTTCATGCATGGCAATCTAGTGATAATCACGGTATGCGTCCAAGAAACTGAGTCGATTATGTCCGGCTGTAAGGTCCACCAGCTGGTCAATTCTGGGCAAAGGAAAATTGTCTTTTGGGCAAGCTCGGTTGATCATCTTGTAGTCAACGCAGACACGCCATTTCATATTCTTCTTTGGTACCATGACCGTGTTAGATATCCACCGAGGGTAATGCACTTCCTGGATTGCCCTTGCTTCGAGTAAGTTGTTGACCTCTTCTGCCACTACCTCGGTGTGATAAAGGGCTGATCTCTGCGTTCTTTGAATGACAGGTCGGGCATCTAAAAAGGCATTGAGTTGGTGGCAAATGAAGTTTGGATCGACGCCAGGCATGTCGTAAGGCGTCCATGCAAACACTTCAATATTTGCCACCAAGAACTCTACCATCTCCAGCCATTCTTGAGCGGTCAGGCTGGATCCCAACAGAAAGAACTTGTCAGGATTGTCTTCGCTGATCTGTACCTTCACCAAATCTTCAACGGCCTTTTCTTCGGCCCTAGTGCCCACATCATCCAAGACACTTTGATCTTTCGGACCTTCGATCATTTGCACGAAGCCTTTGGCTGCTTGGCTCTCATTCACGGCCACGAAACACTGCTTGGCCATGACTTGATCCCCCTAAATCTCTTCAATCACACATGTAGCAGAGGGAAACCTCATAACTTGGTGGTAGGTTGACGCCACCACCTGGATGGTGTGGAGCCATCCCCTGCCCAAGATCAGATTATATGTGGAGGGCACTTTCAACACCCAGAACTCCACTTGCTGGACCACTGATCCGGCTTTGACTGATAGGATTATCTTTTCCATGGGCCACTCCGGTCGCGAGTTGAATCCAACCAGTGGCAAAGTTGCTGGGGCCAAATCTGTATCTCTTAGTTTGAGCTGCTTAAAGGCGTCGTAGTACATGATTTCGACCGAGCTACCTTGGTCGATCAAAATGAGTTTAACGTCAAAGTCCTTGACGCAAAGGGTAACCACCAGCGCATCATTCTGTGGTGTTTGAATTCACTCTAGATTTCGATTTGAGAAGCTGAGAACATTTTTCTCATCGGTTCTGTCCCTTTTGACCGCGGGCTAGACAGATAGGACTTCCCTCATATGTTTCGCTTTTTTTATCATCCCTCGAAGCTCGCATACCCGTGTTGGCTCGATGATACCATGGATCACATTGACCACACCTTGGGGGTGCTTCTAGGGTAACCAAATCATTTGGCTAAGCCAGAGCATGACGCGCGGCCTTGTTGCCTCCGTCGATGTAACGGTCCAAGTGACCAGCGGTGACCAACTCCTCCAAGTGTTGTTTCAAAGGCAAATAGTCCTCTATGCGGTGCCCTCCCTCGCCATGAAAGGTGCAGCGATACCGCGGATTGAAGCCCTTTTGTGCATCGCCTAACTTAGCCAGAAATCGGACGTCCACCTCATCACGGATTTCACTAAGGATGCGGTAAATTGGGATCTTGAAGACCGTGGTGATGCTTGTTCAGGCGTTCAACTTTCTATTCGCATTTGTCGTGGTGTCACGTGGGTAATCAGCTTGGTCAGTGCGGCGACCTTTACCTCAGTTGCTGCGATCTGCACCACGGTCTAACTCTCTTACGCGGTCACTTGGACGGTTTGCCTCCTGTCCGACCACGTGAACTTTTCCAGCCATCCTTTTGTCCGTTGCCACTAGATTCTCCTTTACGGTGGTTGCGGTTGCATTATTCTCTACGCGAATGTGCTCGTTGATGCGCTACATCAATAGCTCTATGGTAGTTGGTTGGTTCATGGTGAGCGAGTCCCTCAGTCTATGTCCGACTGGGAGAGCACGCTTGTATTGGGTGATTGCCAGGTTGGTTGGGCAATCAAGGATCTCGTTGAAGGTTTCCCAATATTTGGCGTTGTTTTCTTTGAGAGAGTCATCCAGTTCCATCTTGACGCTCAAAAGGTGGTCTACTTCCTTTGGTGTTTTGGTGTTGGTTTTGAATCGAGTCATGAAAGCTTCTGCCAACTATTGCCACCTTTCAATACTTTCCTTTAGCAGCCTCTCGAACCATTTCAGGCCCAACTCGCCCAAACTTGATGGGAAAAAAAGGCACATGAGAGCGCGTCATTATGCCTGTATCCAGCCATAACCTGCCAGAAGTGGCTTACGTGCATGTATGGATCGGTTTTACCGTCATCGAGCGTAAACTTGGGCTGGTGGAAGCCCGTAGGGAGTGGTGTGGTCTCTATCTCAAGGGAAAAGGGAGTGGCACTCAGCCTCGCCAAGTCCCTATCCAAAGGGGCAGGTGCAGCTAGTTGTGGTGGCGGCATAACAACTTTTTCACTGGCGCGACCCCCATGTGATAATCGGTGTAGCGCCGGCAACCTTTGCGCCTCCCATCAGCGTGCTTGTTCGTCTAGGACATCCCTCAGGTCCTCCGAACAGGTGGAGTAGGAATACCTCGACATCGTCGATAGACGCGAGGAACAGTAACTGCTATCCTGTGCGCAAGACTTCTCTGTTGGTGGATTAGAGTCTCCAACCCCATAGCTTCTGGTGATGGAGAGTGAAGGCGTCCGCCGCTAGTTCTGGTTGCCTGAGCGACAGGATTGGGTGCACTCACTGTGGTCACCAACTCCAACAACACCCTTCCCTTTGACCTGCCAATTCAACGTCTCCATCTCCGCCGCCATCCTTCGAATGATGGCATCTTGATCTCTCAGCTTATGCTCCAAGCGCTGAGCGTACGATTCTCTTCGCTGCTGGTGCCCATCGGGGCTTCATGAGTGATCAGTACTCCTTGCGCGCTTGTCTCGCGCATCTCTGGGGATTCTTCTGGGAGAGGTCTCCAAACCATCCATGGCAGAGATGACAGAAAGACCATGCTCCAAGCGCTGAGCATGCGATTCTCTTCATCGCCGGTGCCCATCGTGAGTGATCAGTGCTCCTTGTGCACTTGTCTCGTGTGTCTCTGAAGGGTCTCCTAGGAGAGGTTTCCAAACCAGCCATGGCAGGGACAACATGAGGACCATCTCTTCTCTAGACGGACTCTGGAGTGATACCGTCGATGGCGGACAATGGTACGTCATCGTTGTTCGCCATGAAAGATGATTGGAAGAGCTTGGAGGACAAGGTTTTGTCTGCCAGAGGGACTCTTCCCACAGACGGCGCCAATTGTATGGGGAGCAAATATACGTCGTTGTCTGTACTCCTCGTGTCTAAGCTGCGCTTCACTCTGATCGACCTAAGAACGCAATGACGATGAGCTACTCGGTGATGTGTTGTCGAAAATCCCTCCAACAGTCAAGTTAGCACACTTAGAGAGAGAGAAAAGAGAGGAGACAAAGTGGTAGGTAAGGATGTTTTCGACCTCAGTTTGGGGGCGCAACTCCATTTATATAACTTTTGCGTGCGCTTCTGCGCCCATTCACCTTTGGCCGTGTGGACCTGCTCTCCTCTTTCATTTCCCCACGTGTTAGTGCAAATACAGCTAAACACTACCTAACAAAACCGCCAACCAGCATCGATGCGCACGGACAGTGTAACTCCCTTCCTGCAGACTCGTGGCGCCGTACAACACCCATGACCAAGATACGCTCAACATGGAGCCATGCCATCACATACCAACCGATCTACCTGTTCGATCTCTTTGACAATTCCGCATCATGGTTTAGTCGAACTCCTTGGCTATGACCGAGCATAATCTCGGTTCACCACGTTGGAAGGACTAATTTAGCCTAACTCTAAATAGTGCATATCTCCCCGTACCGGCAATCCATAATTGTTCTCGCCCAACCAGAATAAGACCTCAGTTTAACACGCACTCAAGGACGGACCGAGCAGGAGCTCTTGACCCTGACACAACCAGCTCGGCCCAACGTTTCGGTCGCAAACCTCCCTCTCACATACTTTATCTCAAAATTTACATCAAAATATGACTTATTAGGCTAAAACAAAATGCAGATTGTGAACAATTAAGAAGATGAATTAAGATTTTGCATAAATTGAAATCACGAAACTCTGTTTTTCACGGTAACACAGTCTTTTGTCTTTCATCTTTCTTTCTCTTTGATTTCTTTGTCGCATTTTTTTAATTTCAAAAGCTCTACTTTCTTGCCATTTTGTCCCAATTTTTATCATACGAACATATATATATATATATATATATATAAATATTGTATTATATAACTCTCATGTACTTATCACATAGGACAAAGTGTACTGGTAAGAAATGTGGATAATTTTTCTCTCTTACCCTTATTTCGTAGTCAATTTTTGTCACATAACTAGATTTTGTTAAAGATTTAAAAATGAAATTACAGAAAAGAGACATTGACACTTGTGTAGGAACCAAAGTGAGATTTGAGTAAAAGGGCAGAGGGGTTGATTGTCACAATTTCATATGTAGGGACCAAAGTGGAATTTGACTAGAAGTGTAGGGAGTTGACTATCATGATTTCATGTGTAGGGGCCAAAGTGAGATTTGGTGCAAAGTGTAATTTACCCTATCCATAAATTGAAAATAAAGGTCAACTGCAAAAATTAGGTACTTATTTTCAAATTGAGGATTATAAATATCAAATTGAGTACTCCAAAAAAATATAATAGGAATTTCTTTATTCTAAAATTGAGGTTGAACTATGAAAATAGGGTATCTAATTTCAAATTTATGTCCTCAATTTTTAATCAAGTGTACAAAAATGAAAAAAAAATTAAAATTTATTTATTTCAAGAGTTACAAAAAAAAAAAAAACAAAAAAATAAAAAAATAAAAAGCCATTATTACAAAACCATGAAATTTATATATTTTAAAACCAAACAATAATTGATGACTAAAACTGCCACCACCACCAATCTCCACCATCAGAACACAAGATTTTAAGCACCACCAACACCACCAATTACCCTAATAAGCATCACCATCATTACAATAAAAGAAAAACATCCTTTGAAATAACTACAATTTATGCACAGTAATTAGAATTACTTTGTTTAAAGGCCATTTTATTAATATTATATTCGTCATATTCAATAAAAGGAGAAAAAAAAGAAATTATGGTGTTGAATGGAAAGGCACTTGCAATGCCAAGGTACCACTACCAACATATTTTTCTCTCTTCTTTGAAAAAATGTACTAGCATATGTATAGATGATGTTGTGAATAGGAGAATGGCTAGGTTCTGGAAAAGGCCCTCACATTACCTTCAAGGAACAGGGCTCGGCTTTGATCATTGCTCATTGCTCTGTCCAACCTTTCCATGGTGTTAGCTAGTGCTTGTCCGTTATTTGTCCAGGTAAAACAGGGGCTACACTTCCAAGATCAATGAGGTTGCAGTTGTTAATCCTTTCAGTGAATTTCTGGGTTTTGTTCTAGTTCTGGGTCAGAGAGAAGCTCCTTCTCTCACTTTGGTTAGCATAATCGTTGAAGTCTCCAGCTATAAGACAAGGTTTATTCATACTCCTCGCAGTATCTTCAAGATCCTCCCAAAGTGTCTCTCTGACTGATGGGTTAGGGCTAGCATAAACTGCATTTAACACCCATTCCTCATAATCCTCTTTGTGAACTGTAGCTTGGATGTATTGGTTTGATACCGCCGAAGTACACTCAAGGTGTGCATCCCTCCAACCCTCATAATAGGCCTTTTAGATTTGAAGCTGCTTGGCTTTGCCACCCTAATTTCTCTGAAGTTGTTCTCAAACCCTGGTCTAATATGGATTTTAAACTTCTTGAGGCCATTGAAAATTTCACTCATATTGTTAAAACATGGAATAAAGAAGTTTTTGGAAACATTTTTAAAAGGAAAAGAGTTCTTCTGGCCCGTATTGAAGGAATTCAAAGAGCCCAATCTCAGACCTTTTTACATAATCTACATATTCTTGAGAAGGACCTTATTAAACAGTTTAACATGACTCTTTTTCAAGAAGAGATTTTGTGGTACCAAAAATCTAGAAACAAGTGGCTCACTATGGGAGATAGAAATACCAAATTCTTTCACATTTCTACCTTAACCAAGAGAAGAAAATTAAAAATCCAAGTGTTAAAAGATGATAGGTAATTGGATTTCAAATACTAATGACCTTAAAGCCGACATAAGGGACCACTTTAGTAAACTTTTCCAGCATTAGGACACCCACCTGTTAAACAGCTGGACTAACATTGCTAGAATCAAAATCATAGCTGAAGATAATGATTGGCTCTTGGCCCCTGTGTCTAATTCTAAAATCTAGAATGCCATTAGGAACATAAAAGCTTTTAAAGCCCCTAGGAAAGATGGTCTCCAAGCTATCTTCTATCACAACCATTGGAACACTATTGGAACCTCTGTCTGCCATTTCATCAAAGATTGATTTCTTAGTAAAATTGTGCCCAAAGAGATAAATGAAACCCAAATTGTTCTCATACCAAAATTGGATAATCCTAAGTCCATAAAACACTTTAGATCCATCATCCTCTGTAATGTCACTTATAAGACCATCACTAAAATCATTGTCAACAGACTTAGACCTTTTCTCCTTGACCTCATCAGTCCTAATCAAAGTAGCTTCATCCCGAGTGGAACCACCACTGATAACATTGTCATAACCCAAGAGATCCTTTATACACTTAGATGTAAAAAAGGAAAATTTGGTGGCATGGTTATCAAAATTGACCTTGAGAAAGCTTATGATCGCATATCTTGGGATTTCATCCATCATTCCCTTAAACTGCGTGTCTAATGTCAACTCTGAAATAATTTGGAATGGTGAGACCTTACCTAGCATCAATATGGGGAGAGGTCTCAAACAAGAGGATCCTCTATCCACTTATTTGTTTGTTCTTTGCATGGAGAACCTTTCCAATATGATTAGATTAAAAATTGAAAGTGAAGAATGGAAGGGCCTTAAGGCCTCCAGTAACAGTCCTCTCATTTCTCACTTGTTTTTTGCTGATGACTTGATTTTATTTGCTAAAGCTGATAAAAGGAACTGTAATTGTATTATGGATGTGTAATCTGAATTTTGTGACATGTCTAGACAAAAAATCAACTTTCAAAAATCCACAATGTTCATTTCCTCTAACATTTCTAGAAGCCAAGCCCTTCCCCTTAGTTACCAGTGTGGTATCTCTCTCACCAATGACCTGGGTAAATACCTGGGCACTCCTCTTCTCTATAGCAGAATTAGCAAAAATCAATTGAAAGACATCATTGAAACAATGTCCAAAAGGCTCTCTGAATGGAAAGCCAAAAATCTATCCTTAGCAAGAAGAACTACTTTCATCAAGGTTGTCACCTCTGTTGTGCCTAATCATCTCATGCAAACAATGAAGCTTCCAAGAAAGGTCTGTGACCAAATAGACAGGTTAAACAAAAAACTTCCTATGGGCCAGTATTGATACCAGGAGGAAAGTCCATCTCGTAAGTTGGCAACAGGTGCGCAAAAGTAAAGAAATGAGGGTCTAGGCATTAGAAAAGAAAGAGATCAGAATTCTTCCCTTATCTCAAAGTTGGGGTGGAGACTTGCCACTAACTCAAATAAGCTTTGGTGCAGAATTCTCAAAACCAAGTACCTCAAAAACCATTCTATCTCCAACTGGCCCATCAAGAAAAGAGCTTTCCATACCTGGAAGAGCATTATCAAAAATAGGGATGTGCTGGATAAGAACATAAACTGGAATGTTGGTACAGGAGAACATATATCCTTATTGACTGATTGGTGGTGTGGGAACCAACCTCTGTGCTTAACAAACCAAGGAGGGCACATTGAGACTACAACCAAAGTTAGTTCTATTATTGATGAAGAAAGGAACTAGGACTTGACTTCAATTCAAGACCTCATCTTTCAATAGGACAAAGAGGCCATTCTTAGCATCTATAGACCTATGTATGTGACCTACAGTGACACCCCTCAATGGAAAGGCTCTTTCAGTGGAAATTACTCAACAACAGCAGCCCATCAAGCTATATCAAATCAAGAAAGTAAGGGCATTGATTGGCAGTGACTATGGAAGATCAAGGCCCCTCACAAACTCAAAAGTTTCCTCTGGCTTGTCATGAATGAAAGACTTCTTACTAATCATATGAGGCTTATCAGAAACCTCTTTGATTCTAAGATATGTCCCAGGTGCCAAACAACCAGAGAGGATATACATCATCTTCTTAGAGACTGCCCCAAAGCCAAGGCTATATGGTTAAACCTCAAGAGCACTGACTGGTGTAGCAAAGCAGTAATGTCCCTCTACCAGAGTGGATCAAAACAAATCTAAGATGTAAGGACCAAGTCAATAATATTCTGTGGCCAACTATTTTCTTGACAGCTCTATGGATCATTTGGAATGAGAGAAATAAGAAAGTTTTTGAGAATCTAACCCAACCTTTCCACATTAGTGCCAAACTCATTCTAAACCAAGCCATGGAAACTCAGGAATCCTTTCAGGCCATCTATGGAAACTCAGGAAGCCTTTTAGGCCATCTTGAACCCAAATTATAGGGACCCTAAACTAATGATGTGGTCTTGTCCCATTGCTGGTAAGCTTAAGTTGAACACTAATGGAAGCTCCAAATGAGACCCTGGGAAAGCAAGATATGGAGGACTACTCATGAATGAAGTAGGTACATGGGTGTAGGGATTCTATGGCTACTTAGGCAACTGCACAAGTCTAAAGGCTAAGCTCCGGGGCATCTACAAAGGCTTAACTATTATCATGCAGAAAAGAATGGCTAACATTCAAATTAAGACAGACTCCCAGAAGGCTATGGAGCTCTTTGGAGAAGGAGGTCAAGAAAATTCACCATACAAAGCACTTATTGAAGATGCCAACTTCTTCCTAAGAAGATGCCAGTGTTCAATTGAAGCCATACCCAGAGAAGCTAATCAAAGTGCAGATGCTATGGCCAACATATGAGTTAACCAACGGGAACACCTCATCTTTCTAGAAGATCCACCTAGCTTCATATCTTCTTTGTTAATAGCTCACATGATGAATGATGGCTCTAGAAGGGATTAAATTATCCCATGTTTATGTTTTGTTAAATTTTATCTCTATTAACTCTTTCTTATGAATAAATAAAAAATAATAATAATAAAAATAAAAATAAAAAGATGTTGTGAATGGCCAAACCATGATGGTTTGACTTCTTGGACTCTGAGTCGTGTGCCTAGAAAGCACCTAGAGAACCCATTCAACCATGGAGGGAAAATAAAACAAATTATGTTTTTCCATTTTCCAAGAAGTTCATTAACCACTTTGCCAATCCACAATATTGTTTGCTGTGTTTATTTCCACCGCCATATAAGCACAACTTTTTCATATTTTTTCTCTGAATTTGAAAAAAAAGAAAAGAAAAGGTGGTGGTACTACTTCTCTTTTGATGGGGTGTGCTTGTCTGTTGCTCCATTCAACTACCAAAAATAATCGTTGCCTTCTTATTTCATATTCTATTCTATTTTAATTAAACATAGTAAATGTAATCTTACTATAAATATATTATATCACATTTGATATCTCTAAATACTATATGACAAATGTTCAAGACTCTTAGAAAGCCTACAAAATTTGACTCAGATTAGTTGTTATTTTTTGATTTGTTATACATTCAATTATGTATGACTCAGTTTTATTACCATATCGTTATGAGTAAATTTAGGAGTTTAAATTATAAATTTCTAACATTATTCATATTACATGTCATCCTCAATGTCTTATATCTAACCCGATCAAAGGGAAACTAAGAGTATAAATTGATGCTATAAAATAAGTTTTCACTACTTGCGGATGGGAAGAAACTTGTGGTTAGGTCAACCAACTCTATCCAACGAGTTATTTAAAAAAATGACCAATCAAATTCTTGATTGCTTGTGATTAGATCTGTCGAGTCTATTCATCGAGTTATTTAAAAAGGTGACCAATCAAATTTTTGATTGCTTGTGATTAAATCTGCCGACTCTATTTATTTAAAAAAAGTGATCAATCAAATTTTTGATTGCTTGTGATAGGTCCGTCAACTTTATACATCGAGCTATTTAAACAGGTGACCAATCAAATTTTTAATTGCTTGTGGTTAGGTCTGACTTATTTAAAAAAGGGACCAATCCAATAGTCTGGAAAAATAATCAATTTGAAAGCCAATCTTCTTTGCAGTTTTGTGGTCTGTATGGAAAGGTAGGAATGACTTTAGGGGAAAAAAAATGCTCATTGATCTAATTAATGCTCTGCTTTTGAAGGTTCTGATTCCTTGGCCTTTTTCCCGAAGCTTTTTAACCCTCTTTTTGATGGCATGTTGCTACTGTTCTTTTATGTCTAATATTGATGTACTCATAGAATTTTCGTCAATATATTTCTATTTTCTGAAGAAAAAATAAAAAAGAAGCAATAATGAAAAATATATCAGCTATGAGTGCTAATAAAACGACACATGTCAAGATTTGAAAGAGCACTCATTTATCTAAATCCAGATTATGTATAGACAAACACATATGTAGAGGAAAAAATCTACAAATTTACTCGAGAATATTGACAATCAGTCATGATGACATTGGAGCAATTCCACAAGTACAGTTTCTGTATTCACACATAATTTATTACATGGCTCATAGTAAAGGCAGACCAGTTGTATGTTACAGGACAGAAGGCTATGCTAGGACCACCGACCCAGCCAATGAGAAAACACACTACATGTATAAAATAAATTAGGCCAATGGGAAGACACAGTACTTACATAAATTGAGCAATACCACTACAGCCTACATGACAAACTGTAGGAGCTATCAGGTTATTCGCGTTTGGACAATAGATAAAACATAATCATAAATTGGACCGCCATCTATTTCTTCAACTTCTTTATCAAGAAAAGCATATCTAGCAAATCACCTGAAATCAAATTTTGGAATTTTGATATTAAAGACTAGTTAAAAGTAACTACGTTAAATGTCCTAATGTCAAACTGGTGCAAACCGTTTCTAAGCTAAGCAAGATACAAATATTTATTACAAAGTTAACAATGGAAAACATATATGTAACATGATGTCTCAATAGCCATTACGTAAAGACTTGAATGATCATACCAAAACCATTCCTTTGACAAATTATAAATAAATAAATAAAAAGAGTTACAAAAAACAAATGTGACAACAATTACAACTAAATATTAGGGTCAAGACATATATAATTACAACAATGAATGTAAATGCCAAGTCAATAAAGACCCAAAGCCAAGGCAATATACACATACGACCTGAAAGATAATATTGATTCAGTAAGTTGTTGGTGAGACGGAGAGGTTGCACGGTAGGGGAGGGGATGACAAAGAATGTGGTGGCTATGCAATGGAAAAAGCAAATTTGAAAAAAATAAATATTGATTTTAGAGAAAAATTCATATAAATATTAAAAAATAGACAAAAAAAAAAAAGGCAAATTTGTTAATTCTTAGCCCTAGATGAAAGTTGTTTCACAAAAATGGACAAATGTGTTGTTTGATGAAAAGGGTGTTCCAGTTAGATTTGCTAAGCCTTGCAAGCTTAATATACTTGTAAACAGACATTTTGTGTTGATAAATTTTTGCATAGGCCAAGACATAAAAGGATATCATGGTATAGACTAAAATCCATTATCTATGAACTCGAATGGAACTTGGGAAAGACAAAATGACTCGTAATTGAATGCATGCTTATGTTTAGTTGGGTTTAGTGGCAATTTATATTTGCAATCTTTGCTACCATATTGATTTGGTATAGATTTATTCACTACAAGAAATCGCACCTTTGGCGACCATTTTTGGCGACTAAACAATTTTTAGTCGCAGAAAGTACATTTTTTGACGACTAAAATTTAATTTTGTTGGCGTTGGTTCAAGATATTGCTACTAAAATATTTTAGTCAATAAATATTACTTATTGACGACTAAATTTAAATTTAGTTGGTAAAAACTCCACTTTTAGCGACTAAAAAGGAGATTGGTTTCAATTAGTCCACATTTTAGGTCTAAAAAAAAAATCAAATTAATCAGCAATATTAGTTTTTCCCGACTAAAATTAAAATTAGTTGCCAAATAGGACTTTTGGCGACTAATATTTTCGTCGATGTTCAGTCACCGTTTGGCTACAAAACAATTTAGTTGGTATATATATTCCTTTGCCGACAAATAAAGAAATTAGTCGCTAAAGGTTCAATTTTCAACCCGCCAATTCCTTTATTTCTGCACGTGCCCCTCTCTCTATTATACAACACAACTTCACACTTTGTAACACACACACACCGTCCTTCACCAAACCTCACAAAAAGCATCCCCCTCACCGTAGCTTACCGTACGATTAACATTATGACCGCCACCCCCCTCCTCGCGCACAAATCACCACCATCACAAATCACCACCGTCATAGCCGCACATCGCAGGTTTTCTCTCTCTCTCTCCTCTCTCTCTCGCACTCTCGCTTTCGCTCACAGTCTATCCATGCGTCTCTCTGTATCACTTGAGCTCTCAAACACAGTCTCTCTTTGTCTCTCTCTCCCTCTGTCTCTCTCTCTTCTTTACTCTGCTTCCCCCTCTTCTGACATTGTTGGTTTAGGGTTTATTCAAATTTGAATGTATGTGCCTCTAATTTATTAAAAATTTCAAAGATAATGTTTAATATGTGTGTGTATATAATGCTTTGTACACGTATTGCAAGCGTCTCTCTCTCTCTTTCTCTCTCGAGCTCTCTCATATGCATAGTCTCTCTCTGTTATATGCCTCTGCCTCTCTCTGTCTTTCTCTCTCTCTCTCTCTCTCCCCCCCTTCCTTGCTCTGTTTCCCCATTTTTCTCATATTGTTATTTTAGGGTTTCTTCAAAATTTAATGTTTGTGGCTGTAATTTATGATAAATTTCAAAGATAATGTGTAATATATGCAGGTGAATGTGTGTGTATATATAATGCTGTGTGGATATATGCAGATGTTTAATATATGCAGTTGTTTAATAAATAATGTATGTGGCCCTAATTTAATGTGTGTATATATAATGCTCTGTCTACATATGCAGGTGATTCAATCACTACAATTATTGTTACTCAACAGTAGCTGGATCATTCAACCTACACTACATAAGGTACCGAGATTGTATCCTGAAATTTTTTATAAAGTGGGTATTATTGAGTTTTAATAATATTTATAAAGGGGGAGGGGGGAACCCTTCAGGCAAAGGTTTTCTGTTTTCCTCATCAAATGGTTTGAACAAAAGCCCGTCATAAGAGCTACTTCTGTTTTGGCTCAATCATCATACGAGCTTCAAACTTCCACTATTGTATAAAATCATAGTGAGCTACAACATGAAGCCCAGTATGTCCCACTATTGCATCATGTCCATCTCTAATTGTGCTTGAACAGGGAAGGTGGTACAAGGAGATGAATTTAAAGACATATTGTCACCCGTCACCCTACAGATTTCCCTTATGCCTCAACTTTAGAATATTATTATTCGATGAATTTCTAAATCAACACCTTGAAACTAATTGTGGTTTAACATTGTGCGAAATCAAACCCTTTTTGTGCTTCACTAGGGAAGCTAGTTTGATGAAATATGCTTAGAAACCTACTCTGGTCCTGTCCTAGTTCATAGAGATATCTTTTTTTACCTCTTGAATATAGAATCTCGCTATTGAACACCAGTGATAAAAGAAACACTAGAAACATAAATTATAAAATCAAAAACAACAAAAGGAGCACCATCCATTTAAGCGTACATGTACATTCCCAAAACTTAAGTTTTCCAAATGACAACCTAAGTATTCAAGAATTACTTTCCAATGTAGAAAGTTTAGAAATAGGAAGTTGATTGGTGATATACAGGAAGTAAAAATTAAATATAATTATAAAAAATAAAATATAAAAAAAAGAAGAGAATTCCCATAAGAAAGTGATGGATGATAAAATTGATATGCCGTCCTAAACAAATCTGAGATGCATGAAATATTATGGAAAGTAGCTAAAATATTCGATGTAAACCACATACAAGTAAACTAAGCAAATGGCCACAAGCTTAGCTTCCTCAAGAATAACCGACAATTATTGTAATCGCCAAATATACTTCTCATTCTAAGCTCCCATGTTCACTAGATTACCGTAGCTTGTCTCTTATCAATTCGTGTACCTAATTTTCACATTTATGCCACAAAGAAAAATTGTGCTGGCCCAACATGAAATGTATTCCGAAAATATTTTCCATCCCTCTTGTCATTTTCTTGATTGTTTGTATTGGGGCAAGTATAAATATACATAGTTTATCCTCTGGTGGTTTCTAGTTTGGGAAATTATTTCCTTTATTTGTGAAATTATCTGAAAGAAACAATTTAGGTTCGATTTATCTTGCTATACTAATTTGTAACGCAGTTGTGCCAAGTTACTGCAAGGTATGTTTTCAAAGCATTCAGGCATGAAACAATTTGAATCACATCGCTATGAGTAGTGTAAAATTTAGATTTAGATGTGTTCAAAGTTTTTGATTCTGCTTTTACTAATGGATTGTTGAGTTGGTGAGGCACATTCTATTTGCTTTGGATTCTCATAAATGTAATGGATATAATTTTTTTTTATTAAATTTTTTATCCTTGACCCAATTTTGTTTCCATCATTATTTATACTTCTTGAATATTTCCAACCATAATTTTCCATCTATGTTTATGTTGGTTAGTGGTTTGGTATGGTTGGAAGAATTGGGCATTTGATTGATTATTATTGTGGTAAAATATGATTGTTAAATATGACAACAATGAAAACATGATAAACACATAGCAACATTTACATGGTTTGGTTATAAATCTCTATCTATCAAGTTTCATTATGAATTAGAGATTACAATGAGTTGGTTCTTTCTCTCACCAACTATCTCACTAAATCTTACAATATTATAATAATCTTAGAATCTCAAAATAATCTTCTATATATACAAGGATTTAAAAGTAATAAACCAAGTCAACAATGACCTTTTTAGTAATGAGTATATGTTTGGTTATTTATGTTGAAGACATCATAAATAAATGGAGATATTTGGTCTCCACATTGCCCATGTCTTGTATCATTCTTTTCATAAATTTTGCCAAATATAGTGCAAAAGTCTCATCTAACACTTGAAAGACAATACAAGGAGATTGATGCTCCATTACTAAAACAAAAATGATATTAAAGGCAAAATTCATGAAATAATGTTATTTTTATAATTATAAACTAAATTGATAGACATTTTAATTTTTATTAAATAATATAAATAAGATACATCATTATGTGTGTGTATAAATTTTGTTTGCATTTTCTTTATAATCCTACTTCACCCAAATTGTCATATTTTATGGCCATCCTCAAAAGTCCTAGTCGGTCTTTCATTAGCTTGAGTTATGACATAAATTTTTAGCTTATCACAATATGGATTCTTTGGTGATCCTTTTTCTTATCCTTGTTGGGTGTGCCTTGAGAATAATTTAGAACATTCTTTTGGCATGACAACTCTTGCATAGAAGTGAATTTGCTATTACCTAAAACTCCCATTTCACAAGATTTGAGGATTTCAAAGACAATAGATATAGAAGAGGTGGAGGACCTTGTGCCCTTTCTTTGTTTATCACAATGTTTATATTTGTTGAGGACTTGCACATCAGCTTTCCTCTTTTTCTTCTTCACCACTTTCTACATTGTTGGCTTTTGTGTTTGAGTCTTCTTCACTCTCCACTATTGCGAGTATAAGAGGAATGATAAAATGTCTTTTGCTTATGAGACCAAACCCTTGCAAACATCACACTTTTGTAAGTTTGCTTCTGTAACAAAAGTAAGTTTGCTTCTAGTAAACCATATTTGCTCCTAAGAAACATTGTACAACTTCACCCACAGTGGAACAAACATTTAAACTTCGGTTGTTTACTATAATTCATAACCTTTGATGATAGCTTGGTTGTTTCTTCTACTTACGATGGTTGTGTTTGGTGAATTTTCTCATTCTTTTTTACCTCTCCTTGTTTATGTTATACTTGTATAGTCCAAATAGTTAGTTGTTTCACCCTAACTTTTGAATACAATTCTTAAACCATGTGTTTCCAAATTTTAATCTATGTTTCAAATAAGTGAAAACTAAAACTTTTGTTGGAAAAGATGTACAAGAGTTGGATGATGATAAAAGATACGCAATTCCATTGTTGAGTATTTTTGTTTATTTGTTGTCCATTCCTACGTTAATCTTTGCTTGACTTGTAGGGTTCAAAAGATGGACAAGAGTTGGATGATAATAAAAGATAGGTTGAAAAGTAAAGAGTACCAACAAGGTGTTAAGTCATTTATTGACTTTGCTACAAAGGATTTAGGCCCACACGATGACATTCGTTGTCCGTGTGTCGATTGCTTGAATGGCACAAAACATAGTTGACAAGTTGTATGGCTGCACTTGATTCAAAGAGGAATCACGTGTTCTTATAGAACTTGGGTGCACCATGGGGAACATGTTCCATTGTGTCATGATCAACCTAGTGTGTCAAACGATGATGGTGAAAGATATGGAGTTGCAATTTTTGACATTGACAATAATTTGGGCGAGTTGCCTACTATGTTAGAAAAGATTTACATGAGTGGCCTCATGGATGATTATATCGACGAAGAACCTAACAGCTCGAAGAGAGAAAATTTAGTGAAGTTCATTAGGTTGCTTGATGATGCTCGACGCAAAGTGTACTTGGAGTGTGAAAAGTTTTCCATGTTGTCCTTCGTTATTAAGATGCTTCATATTAAGGTGTACAATAAATGGAGTAACAAATCTTTCGATATGGTTATGCAAGTTTTCAAAGACATTCTCCCAAAGTGTGATGAAACTATTCCATGGACCCTTTATGAAGCGAAAAAGTTCTTACGTGAATTGGGTTTGGGATACGAGGCCATTCATGCATGCAAGAATGATTGTATTTTGTTTTGGAAGGACAACGCAAAACTAGAGAATTGCTCTACATGTAAGGAGTCTAGATACAAGTTCAACAATGAGAGTGGTAAAAAGGTTTCTCACAAAATATTGAGGTACTTTCCTTTGACATCAAGGTTGAAGAGATTGTACATGTTGAAAAAAACTACCTCAGATATGAGATGGCACAAAGAGAAGCGCGCGGATGATGGAATGTTAAGGCATCCAGCCGATGGTCAGGCATGGAAGGACTTTGATATCTAGTATCCTACATTTTCTATGGAACCCCGGTATGTAAGGTTAGGGCTTGCCATGGATGGTTTCAATCCATTTGGAAATATGAGCACATCATACAGCATGTGGCTCGTACTCTTAATGCCTTACAATTTTCCCCCGTGGAAGTGTATGAAAGAGCCATTTATGATGATGTCAATGCTTATTCCCAGTCCATCTGCCCCTGGAAGAGACATTGATGTTTACTTGCAACCATTAGTGGAGGAGTTAATGAATTTGTGGGAGCATGGTGTGCAAACATATGATGTCTCAAACGGTCAAATATTTAAAATGCATGTAGCAGTCATGTGGACCATCAATGATTTCCCCACATATGATACCATGTCTGGTTGGACTACAAAAGGTTACTTGGCTTGCCTTAATTGTAACATGGATGCATCATCTCAGCGTTTGCAAAGTAAGATAGGCTATATGGGTGTCGGCCACCACTTGCCCGAGAACCATATTTGGCGAAGAAATAATCTCTTCAATGGTCAAAATGAGCATTAATCCAAACCTGTGGAGTTATCGGGAGAACAAATACTATAGCAAATTGATTCGGGGACATACAAGCCATATGGCAAGCATCCAAACAACCAAAAAAGACAACGGAATGAAAATCCATCTTCCAATTGGACAAAAAGAAGCATTATGTTCGACCTACCCTATTGGAAAACGCTGAAGCTTCGACACAACCTTGATGTCATGCACATAGAGAAGAATATATGTGACAATCTGGTTGGGACACTACTAGCATTGATGGCAAGAACAAGAACATGGATAAAGCACTCTTGGATCTAGAAGACATACGGATACGAAAGGAGTTACACTTTAAGAGGCATTTCAATGGCTCATTTGAGAAGCCTCCAGCATTATACACATTGTCCCCGGTAGAGCGACAAGGTTTTTTTGATTTCTTGAAATTTATTAAGTACCCTGATGGCTATGCAGCAAATATATCCAACTGTGTCACCGCTCATGGCGAAAAATTAGCTGGCCTCAAAACTCATGACAGTCATGTCCTTCTACAGTAACTACTTCCAATTAGGATGCGTGGATACCTTTCCAAGGAGATTGGGACCACACTTTTTGAGTTAGGAAATTTTTTCAAACAGTTGTGCTCAAAGACATTGAGGGTGACTGATTTGGAGAAAATGAAGGAACAAATTATACTTATACTTTGTAAGCTTGAGAAGATTTTTCCTCCTGCGTTTTTTTGATGCCATGGTCCACATGGCAATTCATTTGCCTCACGAGGCTATGCTTGGAGGTCCTGTGCAATATTGATAGATGTATCTCATTAAGAGGTAATACCACGAGTTCCCGAACATCCCTATTTACATGTAGTAGATAATGTAAACATTAACATTCAAATCATATTGCCATGTAGGATGCTTAGACTTCTGAAAGGATTTGTTCGCAATAAAGCTCAGCCAAAAGGTTCCATTGCGAAGGCTTACATTTCAAAAAAGTGTATGATGTTTTGTTTAATGTATTTAGACGGCGTTGAAATGGTGTTTAATCAGGAAGAAAGGAACTATGACGGGGTGACAATGGCTCGGGGTTGGCAGTTTTCACTCAAAATGTTCGTCTGTTTGGTCTACTAACAAGGGAAACTAATGTGTCTATAGCCGATCGTGAAAGGGCTTATTGGTTTGTCCTACACAACAACTTAGAAGTGAAAGAATATCTAGAGTACGACTCGAACCTGTGACGTACTATATGTGACCTATATGCTTTTTTTTAGTAATCATTCTTCAAATTACTTATGAATTATATTGTCCTATATAGGGAACACAAGATGTTGTTGCAACAACATGGAAGTGCATGCGACATTGCCAAGATACAATGCAAAGAATTTCCTAAATAGTTCAAAGATCGTGTATGCTAAAATTCCTTATAGTGTAGTTTACACATGAAGTTAAGTTATGTCAAAAATAACATGACAGTTTTTTTTTTTTTTTTTTTTTTTTATGTAGATGAACCGATTGCGGCACAAAAAGTCACCCGAAGAAACCAATGAGATGTCGTCACTGGTAAATGGTCCTAACAGCTTAGTGAACACATATTCAGGATGCATTTGTAATGGCGTCCGATTCCATGCTCGCGATCGTGAAAACCGTTGTAAAACTAAAAATAGTGCATTGGTAGTGGAAGGGGACCATGAAGGCCAATTCAAAAAGTTCTATGGCTACATTTGCAAAGTTTTGGAAATGACATATTTGTTGAGGCACCGTGTTGTTTTATTCCAATGTGAATGGTATAACACCGGTAGTAACAGAACTTTGCGTGTCGAACCACATTTCACTACTATTGATGTAAGAAGTTGATGGTATAAAGATGACCCGTTTGTGTTACCAAGTCAAGTGCAACAAGTTTTCTACGTGCATGATACGAAGTTAGGTGCCAATTGGAGAGTAGTAGAAAAGTTTCAACATTGAAGAATTTAGGATGTGCCCGAGGTGGATATGCCACAACCTGATGATGTGTTCCAACAAGATGAAAGCACTGATATTGTACCAACTGAGCCTATGGATAACGTTGTGGTTTTGCGTTAAGATGATATTGACGTTGAAATTATTCCAATGTAAGTTTTGCAGTCTGATAACCGTGTACAACCTAAGGTTGGTATGGATGATGACTTCATCTGTGATGATAAAGATGAACCGACAATAGAGAGTGACAATGAAGAAGAAGATGAGCTTGGCAGTGATTTTGATACAGACATGGACATAGAGTGTTGATGTATGGGTTCTAAATTTGGATGTGTGATAGAGTCTTGATGTATGGGTCCTAAATTTGGATGTGTGTTCTTGGTAGCTGTTGTTTTTGTCTTTTTGTCCTTTTGTTGATGTAATAGGGAAAAGGATGAAGGAGACTGTTGTTCTTTATGTGTCATGTAATTAGATGAGAGTTTAGTCCTTTTGTTTATGTTGTTCTTCATGTCATCATGCTGAGCTGTATTGTAAAATTTGTCGTAATGTTGAACCTCTTAAATTGATGAACATCCTCATTTGACATTTATGCTTAACATTGGTTTATGTTCAACACTTTTATTTGACAATCATTATCAATTATTTTCCTATTGTTCTCTTGTTGTAATTTTATGAATACTTTAGCTTCTGTAAACAATCCATATTGGTCATAATATCGATGATGCATGTGACGTTTTTACTTAATATATCATGTTTGCAACTATTTTGCAGCTACCAGCATGGTTCCTGGGACAAAGACAGGGCGCCATATGAAAACAGCAATTGACCCCATAACATCACCCTTAGGAACATCTGCACATGTCATTGTCACCCCACTGACTTTATCCGATGCCGAATGACACACAAACATTTGTGGAAGAGACACAGGCACATGGCGTAGGTAAGACCATTGTACTTTTTTGTTGCATCTTCAGGGTTGACTGACTAAGGACTATAGTGTTTATTCTTCTTCTTGGTAGTTTTGTAAGTGTGTTTCGGCCCGTAAAGATCAATTTATTGAACTTAAGCAAATGATTTTTCTTTACCTAGAAAGAAAGTTTCTTGAATGTATAAAAAAATTATAATCCCCAAGAAAATTTGCTGATAAAATTTAAAATTTAATATTAATTATTGTCGATTATATGTTTAGGACATTATTTACAATTTGAAGGCCTTACACTTGTTACCCCTTCTTGACTAGGGAAAAGTACGTCAACTCGTGTACGCAGTCCTACACTCGGTCAACTTGTGACAACTAACGGAATGTCATTCGGACCCGTAGGTTGGGAGTTAGAGCCGAATACGCCTTAAACTTACTCGAAAAAGGGCTTTCTGAGGGCAAAAATTCAAAACAGCCCCCAAACCACCGTGTGGCTCTCACGAACAGCTTTCCCTTGACAAATAGGACTTGTGACAACAGACGGAATGTCATTCAAACTCTTAGGTTGGGAGTTAGAGCCAAATACACCTTAAACTTACTCGAAAAATGGCGTTCCGGGGACGAAAATTCAAAACAGCCCTCGAACTACCATGTGGCTCTCACGGACAGTTTCTCCATGACAAATAGGAGTTGTGACAACTGACGGAATGTCATTCGGACCTGTAGGTTGGGAGTTAGAACCGAATACACCTTAAACTTACTTGAAAAAGGTCGTTCCAGGGGCGAAAATTCAAAAAATCCCCTGAACCACCATATGGCTCTCACAGATAGCTTTCCCATAACAAATAGGACTTGTGACAACTGACGGAATGTAATTCGGACCCGTAGGTTGGGAGTTAGAGCCAAATACACCCTAGGCTTAGTCGAAAAATGGCTTTTCCGGGGGCAAAAATTCATAACAGCCCTCGAACCATCATGTAGCTCTCACGAACAACTTCCCCATGACAAATACGACTTGTGACAACTGACGGAATGTAATATGGATGCGTAGGTTAGGAGTTAGAGCCGAATACGCCTTAAAATTACTCGAAAAATGGCATTTCAAGGGCAAAAATTCAAAAGAGCCCCCGAACCACTGTGTGGCTCTTGCCGACAGCTTCCCTATGACAAATAGGACTTGTAACAGCTAATGGAATGTAATCCGGACCCATAGGTTAGGAGTTAGAGCCGAATTCGCCTTAAACTTACTCGAAAAAGGGCATTTCGGGGGTGAAAATTCAAAATAGCCCTCGAACCACTGTGTGGCTCTTACGGATAGCTTCTCTACGACAAATAGGACTAGTGACAAATGACAGAATTTCATCCAGACCCGTAGGTTGGGAGTTAGAGCCGAATACGTCTTAAACTTACTCGAAAAAGAGCTTTCCGGGGGCGAAAATTCAAAGTAGCCCCCAAACCACCATGTGTCTCTCACGGAAAGCTTCCCTATGAAAATTACGACTTGTGACAACTAACGGAATGTAATTCGGACCCGTAGGCTGGGAGTTAGAGCAGAATACGCCCTAAACTTAGTCGAAAAGGGCATTTCGGCGGCGAAAATTCAAAACAAGCCCTGACCCACCATGTGGCTCTCACCGATAGCTTCCCCATGACAATTACGACCAGTGACAACTGACGAAATGTAATTCGGACTCGTAGGTTCGGAGTTAGAGCCAAATACGCCCTAAACTTAGTCGAAAAAGGGCGTTTCAGGGGCAAAAATTCATAACAGCCCCCGAACCATCATGTGGCTCTCACTGACAGCTTTCCCATGACAATTGCGACTTGTGACAACTAACATAATGTAATTCGGACCCATAGGTTGGGAGTTAAAGCTAAATACGCCTTAAACTTAGTTGAAAAAGGGCTTTCCGGGGGCGAAAATTCATAACAGTCCCCGAACCACCGTGTGGCTCTCATGGAAAGCTTCCCCATGACAACTTGTGACAACTGACGGAATGTAATCTGGACCCATAGGTTGGGAGTTAGAGCCGAATATGCCTTAAACTTACTCGAAAAAGGCCGTTTCGGGGGGCAAAAATTCAAAACAGGCCCCGAAGCCTTGTGTGGCTCTCACAGATAGTTTCTCCAAGACAATTATGACCTGTGACAACTGACAAAATGTAATTCAGACCCGTAGGTTGGGAGTTAGAGCTGAATACGCCCTAAACTTACTCGAAAAAGAGCTTTCTGGGGGTGAAAATTCATGACAGCCCCCGAACCATCGTGTGGCTCTCATAGACTACTTCCCTTAGACAAATAGGACTTGTGACAACTGATGGAATTTCATTTGGACCCATAGGTTTGGAGTTAGAGCTGAATACGCCTTAAACTTATACGAAAAATGACGTTTCGGGGGCAAAAATTCAAAACAGCCCCCGAACCACCGTATGGCTCTCATGAACAGCTTCCCCATGACAAATAGGACATGTGACGACTAACAGAATGTAATCCGGACCCGTAGGTTGGGAGTTAGAGCCGAAAACGCCTTAAACTTACTCGGAAAAAGGGTGTTTTGGGGGGAAAAATTCAAAACAACCCCCGAACCACCATGTGGCTCTCAAGGACAGCTTCCCCATGACAAATAGGACTTGTGACAACTGATGGAATGTAATCCGAACCCGTAGATTAGGAGTTAGAGTCGAATACGCCTTAAACTTACTTGAAAAAGGGTGTTTTGGGGGCAAAAATTCAAAACAACGCCCGAACCACCGTGTGGCTCTCACGGACCGTTTCTCCGTGACAAATAAGACTTGTGATAACTGACAGAAGGTAATCCGGACCCGTAGGTTAGGAGTTAGAGCCGAATACGTCTTAAACTTACTCGAAAAAGGACGTTTCGGGGGCGAAAATTAAAAAAAGCCCCCCAACCACTACGTGGCTCTCACTAATAGCTTCCCCTTGATAATTACGACCTGTGACAACTGACGGAATGTAATTAGGACTCGTAGGCTTGGAGGTTGAGCCAAAAACGCCTTACACTTAGTCGAAAAACTCGTAACACTTAGTTTAAAGAGTAACAATTTTATGAAAATAACATCTACATAATCTAATAATTGCCTTATATTTATAGGACCAAGCAACTACATATTAGATTATTTGTGCAGTTGGTTGGAATAAATATTGCATGATACATATATATATATACTTTTATTTCCAAGAAGACATTTCGTGATTGTTCTACCTTAAATGCATGTTAGAACATGTTCCCTATGGCTGACTGAATTGATATTTTGTAACCAATTCTAATATATATATATATATATATTTTGTAGATGCCTTTGTTGCGTGGACTTGTGGATAATCCATTTTGGTATATGGAGAAGAAATTTCACTTTTGTGTAGTACTAATATAATACTTTTGCCGTCCTCACCTTTTGTGTAGTTCACTATTACTGATACAGAAAACTTTTGGCAATCAATAGATAATGATTGGTGTGGTACATAAATCACCTTCTATCGTGGTACATCTATGACCATTTGTCGGCGTACATATATGACCTTTTGTCATGGTCTATAGAAAAACTTTTGTCGTGGTACATATATCGCCTTTTGTCGTGGTACAGATTGCAATGGTAATATGTAGCATGCCAAATGGTAATTTCGCTTGGTAGTAAATGCATTTTTTGTATATGGAGGGTTTTGATTTTTGTATGATTTTATATTTTGTATTATTTTAGTTTGGACAATAGTTGGTTTGTATGGACTTTGACATTTAAACTTATTTATTTTTTATATATGGATGCAGATTGTGGAATGATGGATAGTATATGTATCATTTTGTTTATATACGTATTACAGGTTACATGGAATATAGACAGGTTGTGGAGAAATTATAATTTTGCGATAAAACATAATATCATGTTTGGGCGACTAAACAATTAGTAGCCAAAAATAAATTGGGAAAATGGTTTGGGTGGCTAAAAGTTTTGTAGAAAAAAAAAAAAAAAAAAAAACATTTGGCGACTAAAAGTTTTGTAGCTAAAAGAAAAGCAAAGATTTGGCGACTAAAGTTTTGTAGTCAGAAGAAAATCAAACATTTAGCGACTAAAATATTTCATAGCTAAAAACAAAAGCTAAAGAATAAAAACACTTTTGCCGACTAAAAATTTAGTGGTCGAAAATGTGGGACTTTAGGCAACCAAATATTTAGTAGCCAAAATAAGAACTCTTTGCCGACTAAAATTTTAGTAGCAAAAAATGTGGGACTTTAGGTGAACAAATATTTAGTAGCCAAAACAAGAACTCTTTGCGGACTAAAATTTTAGTAGCAAAAAATGTGGGACTTTAGGCGACCAAATATTTAGTAGCCAAAACAAGAACTCTTTGCCGACTAAAATTTTAGTAGCTAAAAATGTGGGACTTTAGGCGACTAAAAGTTTGGTTGCCGAAAATGTACTAATTTAATTTTATGTCCAACCTTTTGGCAACTAAAAATTTAGTCATAAATTGAATACATTTGGCGACTAAAATAATGTTAGTCACTAATTACCTTTATCGACAATTCTTCCACGACTACTTCTGCAACCAAATAATTTAGTCACTGAAACCCTTCGGCGACTACAAATTAAGTTCTGACAACTAAAAATTTAGTCGCCAAAAGTAAAAATTCTTGTGGTGATTGTAATAAAGACGGTAAAAAATTTAAAACTTACGTAATTGTTTGGGTTGGTGAAAACTCAAAATCAAATGCATATTGAATTTTTTATTTTTTATTTTAAATTGTGACGGTGGTTTTTGTGCAATTGGTATCTGTAATCTTTGTTATTGTGTGGGTTCAGTGTAGATTCGTAGATTCGAGAAGCGCATTCCTCGTACAATGTTTTTATTTAAGTTAGTTTCGATGCAAAATTGCATTGACAAACAAAATATCCATACAAAGTTTCTATTGAGAATAATACTTATGGCACATTCAAAATTTGAAATGCAACAATAGACTGTCATTTCTTCAGAAATAATAGTGAGTTTTTACGTAAGATGAAATTTTGGTGTGAAAAACTCAACTAGCATCTGATCTAATTGAATTGAACTCAGCCTAGTGAGTTTTTACCCATTTTTTTTGGACTCAATAGACATTGCTTTTAAAGACAAAATTCTTGACTACATTAGTGATAAAGGCTCCGTCTTTTTTTAAGTAAAATGTTTTCCTCAAAAATATTTTACGAATTTTCCACTGTTTGCTTAACAAAAAAATTTACAAGAATTCTCATCATGATTATCAAAATCTTGATCCATACAGTAGAATTTTACGATTTTGTGATTTTAATTGGGCCAAACGATTTTGATCACACTAGAATCTTAAAGTGATTACAATTCTAGTCATAAAATTGAGTGGAATGGTATTACAATCCCGATTCTACTAAAATCCCAATCCTACTAATTTTTTTTCTTGTTATTTATTTCTTAGATATATATATTAGCATTATACCCATGCTATGCATGACATTAAATAAATAATTAAAATTTCATCTTAAAAATTAAAGTAATAATTGATTATAAGATGGAGGTTGTAAAAGGCAATGGGAAAAGAATTTGTTCCTTAAGATTTGGACGTGTTGTTGATCGATCTTGGAGGTTGTGAGAAATCTCCATCTAAGCTTTGAGGTATTATTTTGATAAGGCAAAGGTTTATAATTGCAAATCATCTAATATTTAGAATGTTACTTAAGGATGTGTTAGCAAAAATCTAGTTTGGGTCAAATTGACAGAGAAGATTCGACAGGGAAACCAATTTTCACAAACAACAAAACTGTATGAGAGGGTTCAAGAATGTGGTCTAAAAATTCGAAGATCTTCGAAGAAAACTCAAATTCTCTAGAGATGATGAGAGGCTTAGATTCTTTAACAGTCACAATTGGGAACACAATAGCAAAGAGATGATGGAGATAAGAGATTGGGTGAAGAAGTAGGCAAAGTAGTTAGAGAGAGAATAATGGGAAGGCTTTCCCATGGATCTCCCACTTTCACTCTCAAAGTAGATAATGGAGAAAGGAAATTAGTTCTTTCCCAAGAGTTGTCTCTCCAAAATTCATCCCTTGTAAAGCTATTGGTGGGTGATATTTATAGGCACCTCATGATGTAGGATGGAGCCCATGTGTAAGTCACATGGGGAATATTCCCTCTAACTACCTTGTCCGAAGAGGTGACCTCTCCGAGGATGAGAAAAACCTCGAAGAGGAGATCAACTTCTCGGCGAACCCTTCTTCTTAGTCACACCTAACCAACAATCTCCAATCATCCCAAGGGGTCAAGGGTAGTCCCAGAGGATGCCCTGCCACATAAAGGTCAGGGGTAGTTCAAGAGAACGCCTCGCTACAAATATTGCCATCTCTTATGAAAACAATGGTTAACCTCCTCTGATGCCCGTATGATCTGAGCCTCCTGGGATAGGCTTGTTAGACTCTCTTTAGAGATATATGCTTGATGGGTCTTCCTCGGACCAGTTTGTTGGCTTTCTTATGGGCTGCTTAATAGAATTCACTTGGGCCCATTTGGCAACAATTTCTCCAAGCTCACCAATTTTTAGGCTTTTTGATTGGGCTTCGATTGGGCCTAATTAATTAGTGGGCTCAAGTTAACCCCTCTTACAAAAACAATCAGGCAATGTGGTTAGTATTCGATACCTTGACAAATTCAGGGACTTCTTTGGAGGTTGTAATGTGAAGAAACAAACTAAAAATTGATATAGTATGGCTAAAATTGTTACTTGTTACAAAGATTTGAACAAGAACAAAAACAAAAATACAAAAGAACCAAAAAAAAGTTTACTGATTGTAAGAACCAGAAAATGATTACAGAACCATTAAATTAAAACTACTCCTAAAGGGAACAAACTACTCCTATGCTAGAAGCTATCTATTCCTAATTGAACTCATGTAGAGTTATGTTGATGATTGATCCCTTATGCTTAAATTTCTTTGCTTATTTATACTCAAAACCCACGGTTAGTTTGTTTTGGCAAGAAAATGATTGGCAGTTTCCTCTTCTAGCCACGTTCTTGTCCTTTGCCACAATATGAAAACTATCTCTATATATCAGCAACATGGGAAGTTATCCCAATATATTATCTATACCACAGTCACACATGGCACCACTTCAATTTGTAACCACCTACTCCCTACACAAACACCAACAAACTTAATAATAATAATATAATTATGGCCATAGTAAATTTTTGAAGATGGTCATGATCTGAATCGACAAACCAAAATTGACAGGCTACAATCAATGAAATTTGATTTGGTCTTAATTGACAAGTCACAATCAATTAAATGAGACTTAACCATAATCGACAGAAAATTATTTTTTGGATTCAACAAGATGCTAAAATGGAATATAACTACAACAATGAAGGTCCTCACTTGCTTCAGTATTGTGATGCTTGCCAAGTTGCCATAGTCACAGTCACCTCCTCCTTTACTTCCAACTACCACCTTGGCCTCTTCTTTTTTATTAACGACCTCCTTTCCTACTATAACCTCTCTTAACTTTTCTTATTGTGATCCGCTCCACAATCTCTTTACTAGGACCTATTCTCCTCAATCCTACCATTTTGAAAAAAAATAAAGAGAAATAAAGTACAAGGTTTAAGGAAGAAAAATGAGAAGGAAGAAGAATAGAAGGAAGGTGGCGACGTAAAGGAGGGATATGGTGAGGGAGTGGTAAACAAACGATTGTTGGTGGCTAAGAAGGGTTAGGAAGGAGTTGGGAATGGCAAGGAGGGTTGGAGAAAGGTTGTAGGGTGGCGCCAACAGTTATGACAGTAGAGAGAAGCAACAATAATGGTGGATGATAGGTACTAGTGAAGGGGTGAGAATAATAAAAATTAGAATTTTAAGAGTACATAAATTAAGATTTTTGATTTTTTAAGATCTAGATACTTTTTAATAATTTTAAAAAGATAAGCTTTTAATAAAAAAAAATTAATAAATATTTTTATTGTATAAATAGAACCTTCTACTTGAACTAGAAATTTATTGGATTGTGCTTCTCTTCCGTCCATTATCAGGATTGGAGAGTGTAGACACCCCATTTTTTACCAACAACAAGACTTAGACGCTTGGTTCAATGCACTTGATAATGAAAGTTGAATTATGAATTTGTAGCGATTCGGAATCAGTCGGGCTTTCAAAACAACCTCACATCTTCAACATTTACCTTGTTTGAACCCTTGGGTTTCATTTTTGGACCATTTCTCACCCTGCGCTGAGTTTGAACCAAAAAAACAAGGGAGGCCATCAAGGCCCGGTCGTGCATCAGTGATGGCCGGTCGTTGCTATGAATGGCCGGCCGGCCGTCGATGGCAATAAACATTGTTTTGGGCGGGAGGCCGCCAACTGTCCATTTTTGAAGATATTTATCACCTTTTGAGCTCGAATTTTATAAAAACCGAAGCTCTGGGATTGTTTTGAGGGTTGAACAAAATTCTAGAAGAGATATATATACCTTGAGAGCCTTGACTTCTCCTTCTTCCATTGCAAGGCATCCTTTGAGCTAACCTAGCTTGCTTACACCACCTATATACATCATATACAACCTTGTCTTACCATTCTAAAGCCTTGGTTGATCTTGAGGAAGTGTAATTCAAGCTTGAGAGTGCATTGAAATTGAGTTTGAAACTCCAAGAACAAGCTTACTTCTTAAAAGGTATAAACTTGTTTTCTCTTCTCTTGCCATCATTTATATCCTTTACTTCATTATTCTTGTTGTTTTGGTTGGTTTTGAGTTTGTTTGAAGTGTTGGAGTTGGGTTTGGAGAGTTATCAAAAAGGTAGAGAGAGCTTGCTCTTTTTACACCTTTACTCATAACTCAAACATTCTCATTTTCACTCTTTTTCTTTGGTATTTACACTAATTTTTAGAGGTTTAAAAAGGCTAAAAATCATACTTTGAAGCTTCAAAAATGGGGGGGTTAGCCACCATTCCTTATCCTTGTTTGTTAGTGTAACAACCCCATCACGTATAATGATTCGTACTTGATTAATTAAGATGATTTAAAATTTAATTGCCAAGTATTATAATTTAATCTGGGATTCACGAAAAGTATGGAGATTGATTCATTTATGGCTCTATTAAGTGCTTATTTTGGAATTGGAAATTAAGGGTCCAAATGGTTCAAAGAAGTGAAGTTAAGAAGTTGAGTTAATTTAATTTTAATTACGGACCCATTTGAGAGTTTAATTAAATATTTAATTCAGTTTAGTAAAAATGGAGATTCGACTAATTAGGCCCTAATTGGAGTTGATTAAGTCATGAGGATTGAGGATTGTGGTTATTATAAATTAAATTTAATTATGATGTGCCCAATTTGAATATGTAATTTATTGATGAAAATTCGAGTCTGATCAGAAATTGAAGGCCTAAATGATTTGGGAAATCAAAATTGATGATGGCAATAAGTTCGATTTATTATTTGGAGCCTTTTGGGAGTTTGATTAAAAATCTGATTTATACCGATAAATTTAAATATAATTAATTGGACCCTAACGGAAGTCAAATAGATTAATTAAATTATGAGAGATTTACGACTCGTTATAATTAATTTAATTATGTGTTGATTACGACTTATTAAGATTAAGTGATGCTTAATTAAATTAATCATAAACATAAATTAAATTATCAAAGGATGAAAAATTATGGGTGTGTATAAAGTGTGTGTGCGCAAAGAAATCTGTTAGTGTGTGCACGTGAGAGTGTTGCGTTGGGGGCCGTAGGTGAGTGCACGTGTGTAGTATGTAGAATAAGTGTGTGTTAGTAAATCTTTGAATATTCGTTTAGGGCTCAAACACAGTCTGTAATAAGAAAGGCAGAGCACGGCTAGAGAGAGAGACTCCGAGAGGAGGAAGAAAGGGAAGAAGGAAGCTTTGTGGCATATCAAAACTTAAGTAAAAAATCATGGAAAATTCATCTTAAGGTAAGGAATTCTATCATCTTTCTAGTGTTGTTTACTTTATTTAGACAAAAATTTATTCAAGGTGTATTTTGAGAAGATTAAAATGAAGATTTGTAGATCAATTATATAAATGGATAGAAATTAGATTTTTGCATGTAAATCAAGTTAGGTTGAAGAATATGAGTTATGATTTCTTAAATTTGTTAAACTTGGACTCAAAATCATGAAGAAATTTGAATTATGTGTTAAGATCATGGAAATATATTTGGAAATTAATTAGTTACAGTTTGATTTATTTTATTCTTCACAAATTAAAACTCATACTTGCATGCATGTGGATGATTATGGAAAATAAATTGGAAATTAATTATTTTAAGTTTAATTTGTGTTTTCCTCATGAATTTGGGCTCCATCTTTACATGCATCAATGGAATTTTAGGAGATTTGAAGAATCAATCTCATGTTTGGATATAAGAAGAACAAGTGGTGGTGAATTATAAATTCATGAACATTTGAGCTTAATTTTGAATAAAAGGGATTTTGATGTAGATGGTTTGATTTTGATTATGATTTCACGCATGCAAATATTTTTTTAGGAGTTTTATAATTTCAATTTCATAATTTATAAGGAGATAGAAAAGAGTTAGAAATCAATTTTATGGGATTAGAAGGAAATTGATAAGGAAATGATGATTTGGAACTGAAATCAAGTCTATGGAAATTTGGGAACTGTAAGAGGAGCTAATTTAAGCCCACTAAATTATTTAGGCCCAATAGTCCAAGGTTGGTGGGCCCGAATTTATCGCAAGTCCAAGATTGGTGGGCCCGGATTTATCGCCATCAAACGGGCTGAATCACTCTAAGCCTCGAAAGGGTTCGGATCCACGAACTTAGAGACTTACTCAAGTTCGGACTCGAAAGGGTTCGGATCCACGAACCTAGAGATCCGAAGCACCTGGCTTCGAACGGATTCAAATGCAATCTAGAAGTCGCTCCGTTAATGAGTTCATCAAGTTCGCCGGCAAACAAGGAAATGCCCAAGAACATGTTGTGCGATTCATCGAGACTCTGGGTATTCATGGTTCAAACCACGTCCTCCGACTGAGAGAATTCTCTAAGTCCCTCACCGACCGAGCATATAGTTGGTATGTTAATTTGGCCCCAAACTCTGTCCGAAGTTGGGAGGAAATGGTTAACAAATTCCACTCCAAGTTCTTTCAAGTGGCGGAGAAGGTGACCACACTTACATTGTGTAAAGAGAAGCAACAAGAAAGTGAAGACATCCTTCATAAACCCTTTTGCGACGGGGACAAGGCCGTAGATTGTCATGAAGCAGTCGAGGAGAGTTATTTATTACGTGGCCAAGGCAGGCTCCTTCAAGACGAACTGTCTTGAAACTTGCTTCACTATCAGCTTTGAGTCCCCCTGGATCCGAATCTTCTTGATACTGTGCTTTCTCAGCTGCTATCAGCGCTAAAATAAGAGCCTCATACTCGGCTTCGTTATTCGAACAATGGAAATCCAGTTTTAAAGACAAATATAACTTTTCCCCACTTTTGCTTGTAAGGACTGTCCCGGTTCCTCCCTTCCCTCGGCTGCTGCTCCGTCAAAGCTCAATGTCCAGAAGCTTTCCTCGGAAGCTCAGTTGCGTGCACCTCTCCTCTTAATTCTTCATTCACTGGTTCATAGTCACCACTTGGAAATTGGGCAAGGAGATCAGCTAAGGCTTGGCTTTTGATCGCCTTGGGGGCTACACATGTGATCTCGAATTCACCCAGTGCTAACAACTATCTTGCCACCTTCCCGGTTAGAGCAGGCTTGCTGAGGGGTATCGGATTGGATCACTTCTAGTAACAATCTGAATCTGATGTGCTAGGAAGTAATGTCTGAGCTTTTGGGCAGTGAATACCAAAGCTAAACAATGTCTCTCTACTGGAGTATATCGGACTTCTACTCCTCGAATCTTCCGACTGATGTAATACACCGGGCGTTCTACTCCATCTACATTTGGACCAATAATGCCCCTATGGACTTGGGGTTGAAGTTAGGTACAATTAGAGGCACCCCGGGCTGCGGGGCTATCATGGTCTGAGGCGAGGTCAAGGCCGCCTTGATTCTCTCAAAGGCCTTTTGTGTTCTTGGTTCCACTCGAACTTGGCATCTCCTTTTAACAAAGAGCCGAAAGGCGCAGAGATCTCTTGCCAGTGCTGGGATTAAACCTTCGAATATAAGACACCTTCCCGAGGAACTTCTTTAACTCCTTTTGAGAATGCGGGGGAGGCATTGCTCTGATAGATTTGACCTTGTCTTCATCTGCCTCGATACCATGCCTATGTACAAGAAAATCGAGGAACTTCCCGGCCGTCACCCCGAAAGCACATTTGAGAGGATTCATCCTCATTTTGAATTTCTGGCACCTCTTGAATACCTTCTCAAGGTCTCGAAGATGGTCTTCTTCTTTCTTGGATTTCACCACTAGATCATCAACAATAATCTTCCACCTCATGATGGATCATGTCATGAAAGATTGCAGTCATAGCCTTTGGTAAGTTGCACCGGCATTCTTGAGTCCGAAAGGCATGACTGTATAGAAGAAGTTTCCGAGAGGCGTTCTAAAAAGCAGTCTTTTCTGCGTCCTCTTCAGCCATCTTAATCTGATTGTATCCACTGAATCCATCCATGAATTGAGAACAACTGGTGTCCCGAGGTAGTATCCACGAGGGTGTCGATGTGAGGAAGAGGGAATTCATCCTTCGGGCAAGATTTGTTCAAATCTCGAAAGTCTACACATACTCTGATTGGCCGTTCTTCTTCTTTACTGGCACGATGCTTGCTAACCACGTGGGGTACTGTATTGGCCGGATGAACCAGCCTGTTGAAGTTTTTCAATCTCCTCCTTAATCTTCTCTTCGAGATCTGGGTGATATTTTCGAGCAGCTTGCTTAATTGGGTTGGAGTTTGGGAACACATCAAGATAGTGGGAGACTAGGTCAGGATCTAGTCGGGCATTTCCTTATATGACCAAGCAAACACATCTGAGTATCGGCTTATCAACTTTAACAACTGTTCCCGCTTCTCTGGGCTAAGGCTCGAACTTACGAATACCGGCCTCGGTGCATCTTGTCCATCACTCAGATCTATTTCAATAAGTTGTTCGGGCTGAGGCTTTGGCCATCTTGCATACATTCTGGAGCCACTTCAGGCTTTATTACTATATCATTGTCAGGAGGCTCTTCTTTTGACTCGGAGTCGGTAACTGAAGAAACCGACTCCCCGCACCTTCATAAATAGTACACCATCTTGCCTCTTCTCGAACTTTCATCACCTTTCGAGGAATGACTTTCTGGTCTAGACATTGCCCGCTTACTTGACTCTGCCATCAGCTCCTTGTCATCTTTGATATCCTCCCAACGAGGAATTTGACCCCTCGAGGCTTAGAGGTGGTGGAACTTCTTCGACAGCCAGTTCGGTGAAGTAGATGGCATCAGATAATGAGCTTCATGGATCTCGAAAGGCCTTTCTGTAGCCTGAATTGTCACCGTCTTCTTTCCCATTTAGCCTTAACACACTAATGATAACTCGATGGTACAGCCCCATATCTATGCATCCAGGTCTCCCTAGAATGATGTGATAATTTGCCTCAGAATCGATAATATGGAACTTGGTGGCCGAGCGAATCTCTCCAACGGCTAAATCAACTGTTACGCATCCGATAGTAACTCTCTTTCTCCACCGAAGCCAGTGATGACTATCGGCTGCTTCACAATGCGTTCTTCAGAGATTCCGGCCTTTTCTAGAGTAGCGCGAGTCATAATGTTGATAGAGGCTCCACTATCTAGAAAGGCCCTTTTGAACTCAACCCCGTTAATAAAAGCAGTCACATAAAGCGGGCGATTGTGAGAAAAAGGATACTTCCGATCAACCTCGGAGAAAGTAATGGCACTAGATTGCTCTTTTGCCTTCCTCGGGATAGATCCCTCAGTTGACATGCATTCCTCATGGTGTGCCCGGCTATATTAATGATAGACTTGTGATTTCTGTTCTTGCCCCTTGGAAAGTCCAAGCTGGTCAAAGAACTGCTTGAACTTTACACAGTCTTGCAAGGTTTTGGCATAGTGATCCGGATCTTTTTCCACTCTTGGAGGCTCGTAGTTAACCATCTCCTCGGTCTCTTCAAAATAAGATGCCACATAAACATGGTGTCCTCCTCTTCTGTAGTACTCTTCTCCTCCTTCTGGATCGAAGGGATCCTCGCCATGAGTCATAAATGTTCTGCCCTCTGGATCGAGAGCACTTCCATAGTAAACTTGCTCACCTCTGGCTCGAGGATGTCGTCCAGATGACAATCATCGTCATCGAGGTTGGCGATAGCCTCGATCATCGGGCCTTCATAAGCTATCATAGCAACATTCTTGCCCTTGTCTCGGTGTTGAGGATATGGTTGTTCCGGATGTCTTGAGTCCCTCGCTTTTGAACCCCAATTCGTCTGCCTCGACTTTATCTCTGAAGATTTCCCTGAGATCCAACACTTCTCTGTCGGATGTTTCAATGTACGATGGTAGACACAGAATTCAGGGCTCTCACGGTCCTTTTTGATGGCATTTCTTCAACATAAGGCAATTTTAGCTCTCCGTCAGCCACCCATTCCTTAACTAGAGCTTTCACTTCCTCGATTCCACATGGATAAGAAACATTTCCCTTTTCACCATTATATTGCTTTCTCTTCGGCCTTTATGACCTCCTCCTTGTGAATTCGGGTATCTGGGGCGGAGGCAGCAGCAACAATAGGTCCACGAGACGATTTGAAACTAGTCTTGTAACTGGCCTTAAATCCGGACTCCTAAGCCTGAGGAATGCTAATGTTCCGAGCTGCTTCTATTAATGCCGAGAGTGGGTAGCTTGTGATTAACTAGAAACATTTTGTACCTGCTCAATGCCCCTTCTAGACAGATTTGAATCAG
>NW_021028619.1:1551574-1562754 GCF_004153795.1 Camellia sinensis
TAATAATAATAATAATAATAATAATAATAATAATAATAATAATAATAATAATAATAATAATAATATAATTATGGCCATAGTAAATTTTTGAAGATGGTCATGATCTGAATCAACAGACCAAAATTGATAGGCTACAATCAATGAAATTAGATTTGGTCATAATTGACAAGTCACAATCAATTAAACGAGACTTAACCATAATCGACAAAAAATTATTTTTTGGAGTCAACAAGATGCTAAAATGGAATATAACTACAACAATGAAGGTCCTCACTTGCTTCAATATTGTGATACTTGCCAAGTTGCCATAGTCACAGTCACCTCCTCCTTTACTTCCAACTACCACCTTGGCCTCTTCTTTTCTATTAGCAACCTCCTTTCCTACTATAACCTCTCTTAACTTTTCTTATTGTGATCCGCTTCACAATCTCTTTACTAGGACCTATTCTCCTCAATCCTACCATTGCGAAAAAAATAAAGAGAAATAAAGTACAAGGTTTAAGGAAGAAAAATGAGAAGGAAGAAGAATAGAAGGAAGGTGGCGACGGAAAGGAGGGATATGGTGAGGGAGTGGTAAACAAACGATTGTTGGTGGCTAAGAAGGGTTATGAATGAGTTGGGAATGGCAAGGAGGGTTGGAGAAAGGTTGTAGGGTGGCGCCAACAATTATGACAGTGGAGAGAAGCAACAATGGTGGTAGATGATAGGTACTGGTGAAGGGGTGAGAATAATAAAAATTAGAATTTTAAGAGTACATAAATTAAGATTTTTGATTTTTTAAGATCTAGATACTTTTTAATAATTTTAAAAAGATAAACTTTTAATAAATATTTTTATTGTATAAATAGAACCTTCTACTTGAACTAGAAATTTATTGGATTATGCTTCTCTTCCGTCCATTATCAAGATTGGAGAGCCTTATCTTTGGCTTGTGGGCTCACCACTGATCCGTTTTGACGATTCGAACCGTTTCAGGCCTTATATATATCATTTATAAATAAATAAAAAAAATTAGATCGATCTGATATTTATATGACCTATTTATTTTATTGCATTTGTACCCAAAAAAAATAGATAGTCTATTTTAAAAATATATTGACTGTTAATTTTTTTAAAGACAAAACTTGATTAAATGAATGAATTATGAATATCAAATCAATTTAATTTATTTTTTTTTATAAATAATATACCCATACAATTAAAATTCAATAAAATAAATAATTGAAATCATAAAAATTGAACCCACAGTAGACTCTGCAGTCCCAATATCGGGAAATTATTCAATACTTTTGGAGCATCACGTGACCATACTCTAAGCCAATCACCAATTATTTAGCATGTTCCCTCATTCCCAACATAAATTATGAACCTTTACGCCTCTCCACAAATCAAAATTTTATGAAGCACCACGTGTCCATACTCCTAGAGTACTGAATAATTAACCCCCAACATCACTCTCAATTTCTCAAATCTAGATTTCAGAACCGTACAGTATGAAACTATTTACAAATTCTCCTAAATAATATAAAAATATTTATTTCTCTGATTTATTTCTTTTCAATTCTTCTCCCTCTCTCTCTCTCTCTCTCTCTCTCTTTCTCCAAAGCCATCAATGGTAGCAACAACCACAAATCTCGGCATTGTAGACTACAAGTTATCGGATGACAACCACAACCTCTATGACGTAACTTTCTTCACCGATCACAACCATCCATCATCCTCGACTCCACCGCCTCATCGTCGGCTTGGACATCAAGTGGCGACCTAATAACCGTTTCCACAACAACCCCGCCGCCATTTTTCAACCCTGCGTTGGCCGCCGATGCCTCATCTTCCAACTCACCTACTCCCCTCACATCCCCCAATCTCTCTTCGACTTCCTCAACAACCCTATCTACTCTTTCATGGGTGTGGGTATTCACATCGATGTCCAGAGGTTGATTGAGGATTATGGGTTGTCTATGGCCACCACTGTTGATCTTCGCTCCTTGGCGGCTGACTGCGGAATGATCGAGCTTCGCAATGCGGGGTTGAAGGACTTGGCGAAAGTGGTGCTGGGGAAGGAGATTGAGAAGCCCAAGAGGATCACGATGAGTAGGTGGGACAATGAGTGGCTCTACCTTGAACAGGTTCATTATGCTTGTATTGATGCTTTTCTTTCTTTTGAGATTGAAAGGTGCTTGAATGCAGCTGTGTTTTAGATATACTAGGAGTAATATGGTTTGAATTTGTAATTAGTAATTTCTTGTTTTTTGGGGTTTGATGGAGATTTGGTATGGTTTTGTTTATATTGGGGATCTCTGTTTGATGGATTTGGAAGATGGGTTTTGTTTACTAGTTGGACAACCTTATTATGATTTGCAATTTGGATATGCTTGATGATTGATTGATATGTTCTATATACTTCTATCTTGTTGGGAAAATCTTCAATATTGTGATACTTGCCAAGTTGCCATAGTCACAGTCACCTCCTCCTTTACTTCCAACTACCACCTTGGCCTCTTCTTTTCTATTAGCAACCCCCTTTCCTACTATAACCTCTCTTAACTTTTCTTATTGTGATCCGCTTCACAATCTCTTTACTAGGACCTATTCTCCTCAATCCTACCATTGCGAAAAAAATAAAGAGAAATAAAGTACAAGGTTTAAGGAAGAAAAATGAGAAGGAAGAAGAATAGAAGGAAGGTGGCGACGGAAATGAGGAATATGGTGAGGGAGTGGTAAACAAACGATTGTTGGTGGCTAAGAAGGGTTATGAATGAGTTGGGAATGGCAAGGAGGGTTGGAGAAAGGTTGTAGGGTAGCGCCAACAATTATGACAGTGGAGAGAAGCAACAATGGTGGTAGATGATAGGTACTGGTGAAGGGGTGAGAATAATAAAAATTAGAATTTTAAGAGTACATAAATTAAGATTTTTGATTTTTTAAGATCTAGATACTTTTTAATAATTTTAAAAAGATAAACTTTTAATAAATATTTTTATTGTATAAATAGAACCTTCTACTTGAACTAGAAATTTATTGGATTATGCTTCTCTTCCGTCCATTATCAAGATTGGAGAGTCTTATCTTTGGCTTGTGGGCTCACCATTGATCCGTTTTGACGATTCGAACCGTTTCAGGCCTTATATATATCATTTATAAATAAATAAAAAAAATTAGATCGATCTGATATTTATATAACCTATTTATTTTATTGCATTTGTACCCAAAAAAAATAGATAGTCTATTTTAAAAATATATTGACTGTTAATTTTTTTAAAGACAAAACTTGATTAAATGAATGAATTATGAATATCAAATCAATTTAATTTATTTTTTTTATAAATAATATACCCACACAATTAAAATTCAATAAAATAAATAATTGAAATCATAAAAATTGAACCCACAGTAAACTCTACAGTCCCAATATCGGGAAATTATTCAATACTTTCGGAGCATCACATGACCATACTCTAAGCCAATCACCAATTATTTAGCATGTTCCCTCATTCCCAACATAAATTATGAACCTTTACGCCTCTCCACAAATCAAAATTTTATGAAACACCACGTGTCCATACTCCTAGAGGACTGAATAATTAACCCCCAACATCACTCTCAATTTCTCAAATCTAGATTTTAGAACCGTACAGTATGAAACTATTTACAAATTCTCCTAAATAATATAAAAATATTTATTTCTCTGATTTATTTCTTTTCAATTCTTCTCTCTCTCTCTCTCTCTCTCTCTCTCTCTCTCTCTCCAAAGCCATCAATGGCAGCAACAACCACAAATCTCGGCATTGTAGACTACAAGTTATCGGATGACACCCACAACCTCTATGACGTAACTTTCTTCACCGATCACAACCATCCATCATCCTCGACTCCACCGCCTCATCGTCGGCTTGGACATCAAGTGGCGACCCAATAACCGTTTCCACAACAACCCCGCCGCCATTTTTCAACCCTGCGTTGGCCGCCGATGCCTCATCTTCCAACTCACCTACTCCCCTCACATCCCCCAATCTCTCTTCGACTTCCTCAACAACCCTATCTACTCTTTCGTGGGTGTGGGTATTCACATCGATGTCCAGAGGTTGATTGAGGATTATGGGTTGTTTGTGGCCACCACTGTTGATCTTCGCTCCTTGGCGGCTGACTGCGGAATGATCGAGCTTCGCAATGCAGGGTTGAAGGACTTGGCGAAAGTGGTGCTGGGGAAGGAGATTGAGAAGCCCAAGAGGATCACGATGAGTAGGTGGGACAATGAGTGGCTCTACCTTGAACAGGTTCAGTATGCTTGTATTGATGCTTTTCTTTCTTTTGAGATTGAAAGGTGCTTGAATGCAGCTGTGTTTTAGATATACTAGGAGTAATATGGGTTTGAATTTGTAATTAGGAATTTCTTGTTTTTTGGGGTTTGATGGAGATTTGGTATGGTTTTGTTTATATTGGGGATCTCTGTTTAATGGATTTGGATGATGGGTTTTGTTTACTAGTTGGACAACCTTATTATGATTTGCAATTTGGATATGCTTGATGATTGATTGATATGTTCTATATACTTCTATCTTGTTGGGAAAATACATGGTTGTTGATGCCTGAGTTGCATTGTCCTAGCATATAAATGGTTTTTTATTTTTGTCTTTAATTAGGGAAGATATTGTTGTGCTTAGTTACCAAATTATTTGTATAGCAACTCATACCATACAATAGATATTGATGGTAGTGTGGTGGATCCCAAATTTAGAGCCAGTATTTTTACTATTTTTGCACTTGTTGCCATATTTCTATGGATATGGAGTTGAGAGCAGTGGGGGGTTATCTCTGTATCTCTTGTGTAATCTTTTCTAATCATATTGGAACAGTAGAGACCGTGGATGCAACTCTAGTTTCGTGTGTATGCGTTTGATTTACAATTTTTATATATTTGTTTTTCTTTGTTTTTTGTCTCACTAATCCTAATTAGGTGTTTGTTATGAATTACTAACATGTGATGTGTATAAAACATTATGGTGGTCATAGTGGATGTTGTCAAAATGATATAATTGAATTGGTGGCTCAAATTTAAGGGAGTGAAGAGAGGGACTAGTAGAGGGAGGGGATGTGAAGATAGTGGTGGAGCACGATCAGTGTTGTAAAAGGTGCGCCTAGGCTCAAGGCGCAGTTTATGTGGCTTGTACATAGCGAGGCAAATGCCCATTCAATGAAGTGCAGCAAGGTACACTAGTTGCACGTTTCATTGAAGATTCTGCATTTCTTTTTCCTTTTTAATATCAACGTTTGATTTGTAATGAAATGTGCTTTTATGGCTTTGGGAATTCTTCTACAATTTGCCTTACTTTTTTTCTTTTTTTCTTTGTCTCAGTGTTATTAATTGTGAATTCCTAGGAAGTATGAACACGGACACGTGACACGACATCGACAAGCGACACGACACGAATACGACACGGACACGCCAACACGTCAGTTTTCAAAAAATAGAGGACATAACAAGTGGGGGACATGCCAGAAATATATAATTTTATAAATTTATTATATATTAAATATATGAATATATTATTCAAAGATAATAAAAAAATGTAATATGACTTTAATTTGAATAAATTTATATGATTTTTATTTTATTATTGTATCTTAAGTTGGTTTGTTCAAACTATTAATTAGTTTCACATGTGTCTAATCGATAGGCACATGTGCTTAACCAATAGACACATGTGTCCTCTAAACGTCCAAAGAGTGTCCGAGTCTTTAAAAAAAATCAAAAAATAAAACACGTTTTGAAGAGTGTCGGACACGACACGTATATATCATCTTTTTAAAAGTGTCCATGCTTCTTAAGTGAATTCTTTCATTTTTGCTTACGTTGAAGTTTGAATTATTAGGCTATATTAATTTTTATCTATTTTTTTACTTAAAAGGTGCCTTGCTTCAGTGAAGCGTGCACCTCGCTTTGCACCTACGCCCCAAGAGACCTTTGGCGTCGTTGTGTGCCTTGAGCCTTTAAAAATAAGTGCGATATCAGTAATGGTGATTAAGTAGTGGAACTAGTGGCAGAATACTGGTGTTGTGGTGCCAGGGTTTTTTATGATAGGATAAGGTTTATTAATCAAATTGTCGAATATTTGAATTAGGCAATGTGTTAATAATAATACCATGTCGCTCATTGATTGATTACTAGGAATTGATGATGACATCATTTGGAGTAGGGTTATTATCTAAAAACTCGTTTGGCTATAGAGAGTTTATTAGGAAATGGAAGTTAGAAATCCAGTAGGATTACTTGTAGTAGGCAGACCATGGGTGGCTTAGTAAGCCCTACTTGGCTACAGAGTGTTTCATTGATGTTTTCATTTGTTTCCAAATTGATAATTTAAATGCAGGGAATTGGTGTAATGAGTTTATTATGGAAGTACACCTCCCTAAACCTGTTGACAAAGGCCAAAACCACCTCCCTCACTGGACCACCATATCCAACTACAGGTAGGGATGGCAATTTGAAACCGGCCCGACGGGGACCCGATCCCCTGATCCCGATTTGAACAGTTTTTTCCCAAAAAATACTCCCGACGGGACGGGAATGGTATTCAAAAATTATTCCCCGATTAATTTCAGGCAGGGGACGGTGATAAGTGCCAAATCCCCGGCCCCGGCCCGACTGTCCCCAACGTATTATATATATATATATAATATAATATGCTTTATGATTTATATAATATAATATAATATGCTTTATGATTTATATAATATAATATAATATGCTTTATACTGATTGCCTTATCTCTTATAATATAATATGCTTTATTCTGATTGCCTTACCTCTTTCATTAAACAATCTACGCACTCTTTCTCTTCTTATCTCTTTCATCTCTACTCTGTCTCTCTCTTTTCACCTCCTCTGATCTCTCTTCCTTTCCTCACCGTATCTCATCCCTCTCACTCAGTCAGTCTCTCCTCCGTCGCCTCTCGCCGCCTCGTCCTCCGTCGCCTCTCACCTCGTCCTCCGTCGGCATCGCCTCTCGTCTCCTCCTCCGCCTTCTCCTCTCTCTGCCACGGCAGATCTGAAAAGATCCCACCACAGCCACCGCCACCGCCGACTTCGTCCCTCCTCCGCCAGATTTGTCTCTACTTTTTTATTTATTTTTTTATTTTTTGATGATGTTGCTGCCTTGATAATGTGCTGATGATTTTTTTTTTTTTTTTTAATGATGTTGCTTGCTGCCGTTGATGATGTTTATGTTGATGATTTTTTAACTTTTTTTTTTTTATGATGTTGCTGATTGTGAATGATATTGTTGATTGTAACGCCCTCAAAAAAATACATAAAACCCATCACTTTAGACCTGCATTGATATAAAAGAAACTAACCATCTTTCCATTAATCAGAGTAGTTCTTACAAAAGTATTACATGTTAACAACAAAAGCAAATGCCCTACGGGCTTACAGCTTTCCAAGTTAACACTTGGTCACAAAAAGAAGAGTGCTAACTCAATACATATTAAGCCCTTGGCTTGAATTTACATGTAATACATCAAAAGAAAGCAAACAACGAAAGCAGTCTGTCTGCCTCTAGTCTCCCAAGCTATTGCCTTAGAGGTGGCATGCTACCTATACCTGAAAATGATGTCCCATAAAGGGTGAGCCACAGCCCAGCAGAAATACGCTAAACCAGCTATGAACAATGACTAAAAGATTAGCAGTTGATAGATGGTCAACACCGATACACTCACTTATATCATATTTCGGTTTCATGACATTTAAGTCTATGTTACATTTCATTTCTCATTTCTTTTTCAACCTTGAGTTTAAAAACAAGGCACAAGACTTAGCCAAATAACTTGATGAGAATAAGACTCATCTTAAAAATACTTTCGAAATTCATGGTGAATACACATTTTGATGCTGTATCAATAACACATAAGCCACTCCCATACTATACGAACGATACACATTGTGGTGCTGTATCAACATGACATAGAAACACTTCTATACTTCACAATTGATAACGATATACATTTTAATACTATATCAAATCAAACAAACACTTCTAATTTGCAGCCTGATACACATTGTAGTGCTGTATCACTGTCATAAGAAAACACTTCTAATTCGCAGCTTGATACACATTGTAGTGCTGTATCACTGTCCCCACACACACAATGTATATAAACATAGATCATATACATAAACATTCAATACATAAAGTCGATGTATTATTCCAACCGTTATATTCGATAACATACTCAATCGATTAGTTTTAGTTTGCCTAATCATCATGCATTGTCTATAACAATCAAGGCTATCCTCCACCGATAGCACAAAGCAGTTATTTCTAAACAGGAAATAAATGCACCAAATGGATATATTATCAACATTCAACCTGGGTGAGAGATTAAATAAATCCAACTACACCCGTTAATCCCATAATCTTTTCAATTTGAATACTCTCAATTCAATTCTTCATTTCTCAAAATTAATTACACAAATTAATTTATCCAACTAATTAGGGCATTTTCCCATAATTAACATAACAACCCCAAGGTTCCACTTTTATCCATAGTTCATCATCTATATCATTTCTCTATGCCAAACATGCATATAGGTTTAATTATAAATAAAACCCCATCTTTTGTAAAATTACACAAAGACCCAAACTTTCTCAAAATTACCTAACGACCCCCAACATATCAAAATGCTAAGATTCAAAGACAAAACTCATAAAGAGGAGTAGGGTATCCCTACCTCGAAGTTAGAGCTCTAACGGAGAAGGAGAAGAAAGTGAAAATACCCTAAACACCACGATTCTTGGATCAAAATGAAGCGCTTGACGATCAACACACTTTTTACAAAGGCCGGAGGATAGGGAGACACTCTAACTAGATCAAACCCTAGAGAGAAGGGAGATCCTAGAGTGTTTTGGAAAAGTAAGAGAGAGAGAGGAAGTATAGAAAAATGATTCAAAAATGCCCAGCTGCCCTCTGTTATACGACATTCCTGCTCAAGCGAAAAACACAACGCTCGAGCGTCAAAAACAAAAAACTAGGTCCGCTCGAGCTCGAGCGCAAGAAATCACGCTCGAGCGCCAAGATACAAGAATAAAGTACATCCGCTCGAGCGCGAAAACCAATCCGCTCGAGCGTAGATTTTCCCTTCCCAGAACCTACACCAAAAAGTACTACCCGCTCGAGCTCTAAAGTACCCGCTCGAGCGCGACCGCTCGAGCGTAAAGAAAGTCGCTCGAGCGTGAAAAACATGCTTGCAGAAGTTTCGCAGAGCACCAAAATACCGGGAGTGTGCAATCTCCGCTTGAGCGCAATAAGACCCGCTCGAGCGGACCTTCTAAAAACTGGGCAACAAGGAATTGAAACCAAAGTCTAACTAACCTGTAACAACTCTGCCCAATACATCCTAAAACTCAATCAAGCGGAATTAAAGGATGACAACAAGGTACACAACCACCAACATCACGGAACCAAAGTCTGGAAAATAACAGATACGAAAAGGGAAAATCGGGATTGCTATATTGATGATGAGTACGGGAATAAACTGGGGTTGGGGAAACCCAATCCCCGTAGGGGGTGGGGCTGGGGGGGGTTGATGGATTCCCCGCCGGGGATCGAGGCCGGGGACGGGGAACATGGTAGTTTCGGGGATCGGGGACGGGGACGGGGACGGGGAACATGGTAGTCCCCGGCCCGTTGCCATTCCTAACTACAGGGGATATTACGAAAAAGAAACAGAACCTGAAGCCACAATGGTGTAGGTAGATTGCTTGTTTTGGAATTTAATGGAAAAGATGAACCAAGTTTTGAGGAAATTAGTGGATCTTGAAGAAAATGATGATCACTTCCTCATCAGTGATGCCGGGGACCTTCTAAACTCATATTATGTTTGGAAGAATATTTGATAGAGTGTAGTAATAGATAGATTCCTTATCTATTGGCATATGTGCATATGAACTTGCTAAGAAAATTAATACCAAAAATAAGACAAGTAAAGAAAAACATACAAATAAATTATAAACTAAACCATATACCTACTTGATTAAAGAATATTTGGATCAAGAGAAAAATGAGGCAAGAGTTTGATATTAATATTTTCTTTTTCTTTTTGTGAAGAAACAAAAAAGGAACAAGCTCACACATGTTTTTTGTGTGCAAATAAGTTCTGTGTAAATTTTTTCAAAAAAAGTTCTCTATAAGATAAGAATTTTTCTTTAAGACTGTATTTGGTTCATGAATTTAAGTAGAAATTTAGAAACAAAAAAGAAAATGTGTGTGAAATGTAATTATATTTCATTCAAATTTCACTTACTCTTTTTTTCTCTTTCAAATTTCTATTTAAATTCATGAACCAAACATAAAGTTGATTATATCATGTTTTTTGAGTTCGGAGTCTGTTCTCCTATGCAATGCTTTCAAGCCATAAGTTAAGTAGTGACTCGAGCAATACCATTTTTTCAATCTAGAATTTTCTTTTTTTAATTTAGAAATATTTACTCTCTAATGAGTTGCATTTTTATCAATTTCCTCATAACATACAATTCATGGTTATGAATTAGCTAAACAAAGATAGTAACAGAGACTAGATAATAAATTGCATATTTAAAATATGCAATTTAAAAAATAAAAAATAATCATATTTAAAAGAACATCAACAATAAGTCATATTTAAAAACAAAAAAAAACAAAAAAAAAACACTCACATCAAATAATAATGGCATTGTTGCAATTACACATAAAGCACACTTACATATTCAAACACAAATTATTACGTGGCTAATAATAAAGTTAATTCAGTTGTACCACAAAACAAAAAGCACAATCAACCTAGCAATACACAAAAAGACAACCTAGCAATACCACATAATAGCAAACAAATTATTCAAGTCGGGACTATAGTTTTTTTATTTTTTTTTTTGGGGTTTTTTTTTTTTTTTTGTTTTTTTTTTTTTTTTTTTTTTTTTTTTTTTTAAAAAAAAAAAAAAAAAAAAAAAAAAAAAAAAAAAAAAAAAAAAAAAAAAAAAAAAAAAAAAAAAAAAAAAACAACACCGAGGAAGAAGATGAACTGCACACCAACTTATTTTATTCATGTCGGGGCTCACCCCGATCACCATTTTACACCAAAAAAAAAAAAAAAAAAACAAAAAAAAAAAAAAAAAAAAAAAAAAAAAAAAAAAAAAAAAAAAAAA
>NW_021028619.1:1562984-1605681 GCF_004153795.1 Camellia sinensis
TAAAAACATGCTTGCAGAAGTTTTGCAGAGCACCAAAATACTATCCCCCCTCCGCCAGATTTGTCTCTACTTTTTTTATTTATTTTTTATTTTTTGATGATGTTGCTGCCTTGATGATGTGTTGATTGTATGCGTTTGATTTACAATTTTTATATATTTGTTTTTCTTTGTTTTTTGTCTCACTAATCCTAATTAGGTGTTTGTTATGAATTCCTAACATGTGATGTGTATAAAACATTATGGTGGTCATAGTGGATGTTGTCAAAATGATATAATTGAATTGGTGGCTCAAATTTAAGGGAGTGAAGAGAGGGACTAGTAGAGGGAGGGGATGTGAAGATAGTGGTGGAGCACGATCAGTGTTGTAAAAGGTGCGCCTAGGCTCAAGGCGCAGTTTATGTGGCTTGTACATAGCGAGGCAAATGCCCATTCAATGAAGTGCAGCAAGGTACACTAGTTGCACGTTTCATTGAAGATTCTGCATTTCTTTTTCCTTTTTAATATCAGCGTTTGATTTGTAATGAAATGTGCTTTTATGGCTTTGGGAATTCTTCTACAATTTGCCTTATTTTTTTCTTTTTTTTCTTTGTCTCAGTGTTATTAATTGTGAATTCCTAAGAAGTATGAACACGGACACGTGACACGACATCGACAAGCGACACGACACAAATACGACACGGACACGCCAACACGTCAGTTTTCAAAAAATAGAGGACATAACAAGTGGGGGACATGCCAGAAATATATAATTTTATATATTTATTATATATTAAATATATGAATATATCATTCAAGGATAATAAAAAAATGTAATATGACTTTAATTTGTATAAATTTATATGATTTTTATTTTATTATTGTATCTTAAGTTGGTTTGTTCAAACTGTTAATTAGTTTCACATGTGTCTAATCGATAGGCATATGTGCTTAACCAATAGACACATGTGTCCTCTAAATATCCAAAGAGTGTCCGAGTCTTTAAAAAAAATCAAAAAATAAAACACGTTTTGAAGAGTGTCGGACACGACACGTATATATCATCTTTTTAAAAGTGTCCATGCTTCTTAAGTGAATTCTTTCATTTTTGCTTACGTTGAAGTTTGAATTATTAGGCTATATTAATTTTTATCTATTTTTTTACTTAAAAGGTGCCTTGCTTCAGTGAAGCGTGCACCTCGCTTTGCACCTACGCCCCAAGAGACCTTTGGCGTCGTTGTGTGCCTTGAGCCTTTAAAAATAAGTGCGATATCAGTAATGGTGATTAAGTAGTGGAACTAGTGGCAGAATACTGGTGTTGTGGTGCCAGGGTTTTTTATGATAGGATAAGGTTTATTAATCAAATTGTCGAATATTTGAATTAGGCAATGTGTTAATAATAATACCATGTCGCTCATTGATTGATTACTAGGAATTGATGATGACATCATTTGGAGTAGGGTTATTATCTAAAAACTCGTTTGGCTATAGAGAGTTTATTAGGAAATGGAAGTTAGAAATCCAGTAGGATTACTTGTAGTAGGCAGACCATGGGTGGCTTAGTAAGCCCTACCTGGCTATAGAGTGTTTCATTGATGTTTTCATTTGTTTCCAAATTGATAATTTAAATGCAGGGAATTGGTGTAATGAGTTTATTATGGAAGTACACCTCCCTAAACCTGTTGACAAAGGCCAAAACCACCTCCCTCACTGGACCACCATATCCAACTACAGGTAGGGATGGCAATTTGAAACCGGCCCGACGGGGACCCGATCCCCTGATCCCGATTTGAACAGTTTTTTTCCAAAAAATACTCCCGACAGGACGGGAATGGTATTCAAAAATTATTCCCCGATTAATTTCGGGCAGGGGACGGTGATAAGTGCCAAATCCCCGGCCCCGGCCCGGCTGTCCCCGACGTATTATATATATATAATATAATATGCTTTATGATTTATATAATATGATATAATATGCTTTATACTGATTGCCTTATCTCTTATAATATAATATGCTTTATTCTGATTGCCTTACCTCTTTCATTAAACAATCTACGCACTCTTTCTCTTCTTAGCTGTTTCATCTCTACTCTCTCTTTCTCTTTTCACCTCCTCTGATCTCTCTTCCTTTCCTCACCGTATCTCATCCCTCTCACTCAGTCAGTCTCTCCTCTGTCGCCTCTCGCCGCCTCGTCCTCCGTCGCCTCTCGCCTCCTCCTTTGTCGGCATCGCCTCTCGTCTCCTCCTCCGCCTTCTCCTCTCTCTGCCACGGCAGATCTGAAAAGATCCCACCACAGCCACCGCCACCGCCGACTTCGTCCCTCCTCCGCCAGATTTGTCTCTACTTTTTTATTTATTTTTTTATTTTTTGATGATGTTGCTGCCTTGATAATGTGCTGATGATTTTTTTTTTTTTTTTTTAATGATGTTGCTTGCTGCCGTTGATGATGTTTATGTTGATGATTTTTTAACTTTTTTTTTTTTATGATGTTGCTGATTGTGAATGATATTGTTGATTGTAACGCCCTCAAAAAAATACATAAAACCCATCACTTTAGACCTGCATTGATATAAAAGAAACTAACCATCTTTCCATTAATCAGAGTAGTTCTTACAAAAGTATTACATGTTAACAACAAAAGCAAATGCCCTACGGGCTTACAGCTTTCCAAGTTAACACTTGGTTACAAAAAGAAGAGTGCTAACTCAATACATATTAAGCCCTTGGCTTGAATTTACATGTAATACATCAAAAGAAAGCAAACAACGAAAGTAGTCTGTCTGCCTCTAGCCTCCCAAGCTATGTCCTTGGAAGTGGCATGCTACCTATACCTGAAAACGATGTCCCATAAAGGGTGAGTCACAGCCCAGCAGAAATACGCTAAACCAGCTATGAACAACGACTAAAAGATTAGCAGTTGATAGATGGTCAACACCGTTACACTCACTTATATCACATTTCGGTTTCATGACATTTAAGTCTATGTTACATTTTATTTCTCATTTCTTTTTCAACCTTGAGTTTGAAAACAAGACACAAGACTTAGCCAAATAACTTGATGAGAATAAGACTCATCTTAAAAATACTTTCGAAATTCATGGTGAATACACATTTTGATACTGTATCAATAACACATAAGCCACTCCCATACTATACGAACGATACACATTGTGGTGCTGTATCAACATGACATAGAAACACTTCTATACTTCACAATTGATAACGATATACATTTTAGTGCCATATCAAATCAATCTAAACACTTCCATAATCAACACTTGATACACATTGCAGCGCTGTATCAATGTCACACACAACCCGGCTTAGAGGTCCATCCCCTATCTTCCCCTAAACCACGGAGTACATCCCCTATCTCCTCCCACACACACAATGTATATAAACATAGATCATATACATAAACATTCAATACATAAAGTCGGTGTATTATTCCAACCGCTATATTCGATAACATACTCAATCGATTAGTTTTAGTTTGCCTAATCATCATGCATTGTCTACAACAATCAAGGCTATCCTCCACCGATAGCCTAAAGCAGTTATTTCTAAACAGGAAATAAATGCACCAAATGGATATATTATCAACATTCAACCTGGGTGAGCGATTAAATGAATCCAACTACACCCGTTAATCCCATATTCTTTTCAATTTGAATACTCTCAATTCAATTCTTCATTTCTCAAAATTAATTACACAAATTAATTTATCCAACTAATTAGGGCATTTTCCCATAATTAACATAGCAACCCCAAGGTTCCATTTTTATCCATAGTTCATCATCTATATCATTTCTCTATGCCAAACATGCATATAGGTTTAATTATAAATAAAATCCCTTCTTTTGTAAAATTACACAAAGACCCAAACTTTCTCAAAATTACCCAACAACCCCCAACATATCAAAATGCTAAGATTCAAAGACAAAGCTCATAAAGAGGAGCAGGGTATCCCTACCTCGAAGTTAGAGCTCTAACGGAGAAGGAGAAGAAAGTGAAAATACTCCAAACACCACGATTCTCGGATCAAAATGAAGCCCTTGACATCAACACACTTTTTACAAAGGCCGGAGGATAGGGAGACACTCTAATTAGATCAAACCCTAGAGAGAAGGGAGATCCTAGAGAGAGGAGCTCTCAAAAGTGTTTTGGAAAAGTAAGAGAGAGAGAGGAAGTATAGAATAATGATTCAAAAATGCCCAGCTGCCCTCTGTTATACGACATTCCCACTCAAGCGGAAAACACAACGCTCGAGCGTCAAGAACAAAAAACTAGGTCCGCTCGAGCTCGAGCGCAAGAAATCACGCTCGAGCGCCAAGACACAAGAATAAAGTACATCCGCTTGAGCGTGAAAACCAATCCGCTCGAGCATAGATTTCCCCCTCCCAGAACCTACACCAAAAAGTACTACCCGCTCAAGCTCCAAAGTACCCGTTCCAACGCGACCGCTCGAGCGTAAAGAAAGCCGCTCGAGCGTGAAAAACATGCTTGCAGAAGTTTTGCAGAGCACCAAAATACTAGGAGTGTGCAATCTCTGCTCGAGCGCAATAAGACCCGCTCGAGCGGACCTCCTAAAAACTGGGCAACAAGGAATTGAAACCAAAGTCTAACTAACCTGTAACAACTCTGCCCAATACATCCTAAAACTCAATCAAGCGGAATTAAAGGATGACAACAGGGTATACAACCACCAACATCACGGAACCAAAGTCCAGAAAATAACAGATACGAAAAGGGAAAACCGGGATCGCTATATTGATGATGAGTACGAGAATAAACCAGGGTTGGGGAAACCCAATCCCCGTAGGGGGCAGGGCTGAGGGGCTTGATGGATTCCCCGCCGGGGATCGAGGCCGGGGACGGGAAACATGGTAGTTTCGGGGATCGGGGACAGGAACGGGGACGGGGACGGGGAACATGGTAGTCCCCAGCCCGTTGCCATTCCTAACTACAGGGGATATTACGAAAAAGAAACAGAACCTGAAGCCACAATGGTGTAAGTAGATTGCTTGTTTTGGAATTTAATGGAAAAGATGAACCAAGTTTTGAGGAAATTAGTGGATCTTGAAGAAAATGATGATCACTTCCTCATCAGTGATGCCGGGGACCTTCTAAACTCATATTATGTTTGGAAGAATATTTGATAGAGTGTAGTAATAGATAGATTCCTTATCTATTGGCATATGTGCATATGAACTTGCTAAGAAAATTAATACCAAAAATAAGACAAGTAAAGAAAAACATACAAATAAATTATAAACTAAACCATATACCTACTTGATTAAGGAATATTTGGATCAAGAGAAAAATGGGGCAAGAGTTTGATATTAATATTTTCTTTTTCTTTTTGTGAAGAAACAAAAAAGGAACAAGCTCACACATGTTTTTGTGTGCAAATAAGTTCTGTGTAAATTTTTTCAAAAAAAGTTCTCTATAAGATAAGAATTTTTCTTAACACTGTATTTGCTTCATGAATTTAAGTAGAAATTTAGAAACAAAAAAGAAAATGTGTGTGAAATGTAATTATATTTCATTCACATTTCACTTACTCTTTTTTCTCTTTCAAATTTCTATTTAAATTCATGAACCAAACATAATGTTGATTATATCATGTTTTTTGAGTTCGGAGTTTGTTCTCCTATGCAATGCTTTCAAGCCATAAGTTAAGTAGTGGCTCGAGCAATACCATTTTTTCAATCTAGAATTTTCTTTTTTTAATTTAGAAATATTTACTCTCTAATGAGTTGCATTTTTATCAATTTCCTCATAACATACAATTCATGGTTATGAATTAGCTAAACAAAGATAGTAACAGAGACTAGATAATAAATTGCATATTTAAAATATGCAATTTAAAAAATAAAAAATAATCATATTTAAAAGAACATCAACAATAAGTCATATTTAAAAACAAAAAAAAACAAAAAAAAAACACTCACATCAAATAATAATGGCATTGTTGCAATTACACATAAAGCACACTTACATATTCAAACACAAATTATTACGTGCCTAATAATAAAGTTAATTCAGTTGTACCACAAAACAAAAAGCACAATCAACCTAGCAATACACAAAAAGACAACCTAGCAATACCACATAATAGCAAACAAATTATTCAAGTCGGGACTATAGTTTTTTTTTTTTTTTTTTTTGTTTTGTTTTTTTTTTTGGTTTTTTTTTTTTTTTTAAATTTGAAAAAAAATTAAAAAAAAAAAAAAACAGTTAAGTGATAAAGTAAAATAAGCTAAATTTTTTTAGCTTTCTTTGCAATTTTGTTCATTTTGGACTTTTTAGTGTTTATATTGGAGTGCATTTGTTATATGAAGAGATAGTTCAATTATTACACTTAGGCAGTGGCTTAAGGCCCACAACAAATTTTTTTTATTTATTGTGGCCTAACTTTTCAAAGGCTTAATTAGATAAGACCTTACTTTGAGATCACTAAAAATCTTGAACCACTACTGATTATATGAGTACCGTCGGCGTCGACATGAACTGTGGTTAAAATGCAACATTGGCAATGTGTGTATGTGCAGGACAACGAGGAACCATTGCATGGTCAAGAACTCCAAGAACTTGTTCAATCTCGTACTCGTCGGAGAGTGCATAGTTCCCAATCAAGTTGTTCAAACCCTAGCAAATGACACTCAACTTCAACGAACTCTCTCATGTTGAAGGAACTTCTCATCAGTTTATTCCAAAAAAGTGGCTGATAAAAACAGAATAAAAAATATCAAAAAAATTTAATATTGCATATTTTTGTAATGAATTAATTATTAATTGATACTAATTAATAACAATTGTTGATTATTAATATTATTTGATACTAATAAAAATTAATTATTAATATTAATTTATACTAATTAATAAACGTGTCTATGTCGTGTCTATGTCGTGTCTATGTCGTGTCTATGTCGTGTCTATGTCGTGTCTATGTCGTGTCTATGTCGTGTCTATGTCGTGTCTATGTCGTGTCTATGTCGTGTCTATGTCGTGTCTATGTCGTGTCTATGTCGTGTCTATGTCGTGTCTATGTCGTGTCTATGTCGTGTCTATGTCGTGTCTATGTCGTGTCTATGTCGTGTCTATGTCGTGTCTATGTCGTGTCTATGTCGTGTCTATGTCGTGTCTATGTCGTGTCTATGTCGTGTCTATGTCGTGTCTATGTCGTGTCTATGTCGTGTCTATGTCGTGTCTATGTCGTGTCTATGTCGTGTCTATGTCGTGTCTATGTCGTGTCTATGTCGTGTCTATGTCGTGTCTATGTCGTGTCTATGTCGTGTCTATGTCGTGTCTATGTCGTGTCTATGTCGTGTCTATGTCGTGTCTATGTCGTGTCTATGTCGTGTCTATGTCGTGTCTATGTCGTGTCTATGTCGTGTCTATGTCGTGTCTATGTCGTGTCTATGTCGTGTCTATGTCGTGTCTATGTCGTGTCTATGTCGTGTCTATGTCGTGTCTATGTCGTGTCTATGTCGTGTCTATGTCGTGTCTATGTCGTGTCTATGTCGTGTCTATGTCGTGTCTATGTCGTGTCTATGTCGTGTCTATGTCGTGTCTATGTCGTGTCTATGTCGTGTCTATGTCGTGTCACGTGTCCGTATCCGTGTTTCATAGGTATTACTCCTAATTAGATTGATTTGATAATTATAACATGATTTTATCATCTTTATCTTCAGAAAAATAAATTTCATTTCTTTTGAAAGCAAAGATGTCATGTTGTTATGATTATCAAATAAATTTGAATTTTTATGAATGACTTACCCACCGTGTTTATAAAATGAAAAGTTCAAATCCTCATAGTGGAATTTGTAAAATCCAAAAGGCCAACTGTTGAGAAGCCTATTCATTGTACAATGTTTCTATTTAAGGTAGTTTGGAAAGAAAATTGCTTTAGCAAAGAATTATTCATACAAAAGTTTTTATTGAGAACAATACCTATATGACTTTCAAAATTAGATTAACAGCAATAGATTGTCATTTCTTCAGAAATGTAACCTTACAAGTCACTGAACCTAAGATGAAATTTCGGTATGAAAAAACTTAAGTGGTATTTGATCTAACTGAACTAAACTCATATCCCAGTAAGTTTTTACCCATTTCTTTGGGACTCAATTGGCATTGCTTTTAAAGACAAACTTTTTTCACTGAATTAGTGATAAAGAGTTTACTCTCAATGATTTTGTATATATATATAGATATGAAACACCAGCTAATAAGACTTCATCTTGGCACAATTTCAGATTAATATGTTTGTACTATCCATAAATGTAATTAATTTTATAAATTTATGCTCCGTTTGTTTTGGTAAAATATTTTATGTGAAAAATTTTTTTATTTTTTATTTTTTAAAATGTCATGGTTAGAGAATAATACATAGAAAATATTTTCCAATATTTAGTTAGAACTCTGAAATAACGATTAGTGGTGGTAGGATGTTGGGGAAGAAAAAAGAAATAACTTGTACAAACATATTGGTTTGAGAATTATTTGTGATAATTAAATCATCATAATTTGAACAAGATAAACTTACATTAAATTAGAGAATAAAAATAAACTCTTGTATTTGATGTAAGATCAATTTATTTTGAACATACCTGGCCAATGAAATGAATTTTGTATATAGTAACATGAAAATTGTACTATATGAAAAGAAAAATTGATGAATTCTGTCTAAAATTTGGCCAACCTAACAGTCTACTAATTTATCCTTGTTCAGGATCCCTCAAGCAATTTTAGGAGAATTGGACATACTGCAAAGGAAATTTCTCTCTTTAATACAATTTTTTCTTAGCTAATAAAAAATAAAAATTAAAATAAAATAAAACTATTTCTCTAATTCACACAAACAAATTCTGTAAACGACCAAAGAACAGAAAATACAACCCTTTACTCCACACAATGAAATGGTTTAGCAGAGTGTTAAGCTTCTAAAAGGAAATAAGGTGAATTACACTAATACCCTCTACATTCTGCTCTTTGTATCATTTTAGTTACACTTTTAATTAGCTCAATTTTAATACTTAATTTTTTATTTTGGGTCAATTTGCTTTAATTGATAACGTATGTCATTAGGATTTTTTTAACAGAGAATTATCACTGAGTTTGTTGAGATTAACTTATTGAGTTAATCTAGTTTACAATTTCACCCGAAAAGCAAGACACACGTCTTTCATGTGTGTATTTTCCATTAAAAAAAAAATGCTAACAATTATAATCAATTGGACCAAATTAGGATAAAATTATAATTCTGGATAAAAATCAATTCGGTTGAAATTACAAGAATCAAAATGACACAAGAACCAAAATATATGGGCTATCAGTATAATTTGTCCAAAAAAATATTATTTGGAAGGCCACAAACCAAATATAAATATATTCACTAAAAATTTAAAGATATGAACCTAAACAGATAAACCCACAATATATTTATCAACAGAATGAAGAGGCATTTGGTGTAATGTTTTTTTTTTTACTTTTACTTTATTATGATTATTTTTTTTATTTTTTATTTTGTGTGTATAGCAATAATGCATACCTTTTTTTTACCAACAGAATGAAGAGGCATATTTATCAACAGAATGAAGATAAACCCACAGTATATTTAAAGATATGAACCTAAACAGATAAACCCACAGTATATTTATCAACAGAATGAAGAGGCATTTGGTGTAATGTTTTTTTTTACTTTTACTTTATTATTATTTATTTTATTATTTTTTATTTTGTGTGTATAGCAATAATGCATACCTTTTCTGTGAAGAGATTGGCATTGCACCGCAGCAAATGGTGAATATTACTCCTCTTCCACATCATAACCTGCATGTGGCAAGTATCAAATCATTACTAAAACAAAAAATATATACAGCTAACAATCAACACCACCTCTCGAATCGAATATCATTTATCAGAGAAGTGATTTAATTATTAGGTCATTTAAATTATCACTTTTGACCCACAATGAAAAGAAGAAAAAAAATTATCTAACGACTCAACTTTTTAAAAATAGATTGAGACTTCGAGCGTCAATCACCACACTATATTTATGCTTATATAATCGTATAGATAGATAAATTTTTAATTTTTAATTAATCTTCTGCCAAGTGGCAAAAAAAAAAAGGACAAAGATAACTAAATACATACTTTTGTGTTATATTTGAATCATAAATTTGGATAGAGATAAAATGAAAAAGGTAAATTGAAATAGATATAAAAAAAAATAAAAATAAAAATTAACCTATATTTTCATTCACATTTTACTCTCTTCTTTCTTCCTTCTTTCTTTTTCCCTTCTAAATCTCTATCCAGGACTATGATTTGTGTTTTAGATCATGAATTCAGGTAAAGATTTGGAAATGAAAATGAAAAATGAAAAATGTGAGAATAATCTAAATGAAATATGAGTTAATAATTTTTTAACTTTTCGTTTCCAAATCCTTCTCTAAATAACCAAACAGAGCATAAGTTAATGAGTTAATCTATTGCTAACCAATACTATATTAGTTACAATCACGTTATTAAGAAATCAGTGTATACACAATGCTCAAAATCTGGAGGATATATTATTAATTTCCGAAATATACCAATTGTTGGAGACAATAATTGTATCTTAAGATTAAGAATATGCACATAGTTTATTAAGGGTTTAGCTTCTCTCAAATTAACCATCTCAACTCAAGGATAAGTATTTTTGGAGACATTATTATTATTATTAAAGCAATGCTATATGTAATTTCATTTCTGATCTCTTTTTATCATTCCTAGGCACACAAAAATGAGATTCATATTCATAAATGCCTATAGAATCCATTTATTTGTGTATGAGAAAATGAGATAATTAGAAATATAATTATATGTGGCATCTTCTTATTATTGTTAAGACAAATGAAGCCAACAGGTTTGATCCGGTGTAACCGAACCATGGATGACAACAGCTAAATCGTGGATTTGGATGCTCTCTAGCACTTCTCCATCCAACAATTCAACAATTAACCCTTATCACCAGTTGTGGCTTTTGAATCAACTATTGAATGATGAATAGATAAAGAAAATGTTGGAGAGAATCTTCTTCATTAAACCGCTCCCATTTTGGGAGATGTCGGTGTGGCAAGTATATGAGGTAGTGAAGTTGCTTTCTTGAGAGTATTTTATTTGGAAAACCACTAGAACAAAAGAAGCATATTTGCATGGACGTATAATTAATTGGTTACCTCGATACTTGGGGCAGAAATCTACACGCAATTTGGAGATACGAATTTGGGATTTTGGAATTCCAATACACACGAGACTAGGAAGATTTTCAAGTTCCGCACTGGAAATATTGATTTTGCCCCTTTCATCATTATCGTTGTCATCGTCATTGTCATCGTCATCTTCATCATCTTTGTCTTCTTCTTCTGCTTCCCTGGTGACAATCTTTTCTACTTTCTCACAATTTTCAATTCTTAAACATTTTAGATACCCAAGGACCTTGACCATGGAAATTGTGAATATATATCTCAGGTTGTCACACCTCTCCACTTCTAGGGATGTTAGATATTTGAAACAATGAGTTTGTTGAGAAACATTCTTCCATATATGCATCAACTTGGGCAAATACATCAATTTCAAATCTCGAAAGTAAGTACTAGCGCATACTGACCCTTGGAGGTTGAATATTGTTTCAAGTGAATCACACCACCATACCTTCAGCCGTTCTAGACGTCGTAGTCTTTGCATTAAATTTGACGAGATCACATTTGATAATTTCTCACAACATTGGACCAACATGAATCTCACTTTGTCCAGGCGGTCAACTTCAAGTTGGTTGTGCCACATCTCTGTTGATCCATTTATGTCTGTGATAGTAAGTTTTCCAACGTTGAACACACACCAGACACTGAAAATAAACTGCAAGTCCATTAAACTTAACTATTAGTGTTAGTGACATAATTATTTTACCAAAGACTTCATTTTATTCAAGAGTTTTGGGGATAGTTTGGAAATAAAATAAAATTTTACATGAAATTTTGTTGTCATATCAACAACTTTCATTTGATCATAGACTGCAATTAATGGTGGTGGTAAAATTAATTCAAAATCAGTTGATATTATTAAAAGAATAAATGTTAAATTAATTTTTGAGTAATAATTTGATGACAAAATGATATTTTCTGCCCTATAAAATACTTGCATAATGTAAGATACCCAACAATGGTTAAATCTTTCTTGGTAAGTCAACATTTAAAAGATTAAATCATTAGTATCATTTACGCTGCTTTTTGGATTATGAATTTAGATAGGAATTTAAAAAGGTAAAAGAAAAAAAAAATTGAAGAAAAAATTAACTTATACTCTATTCACATTCTCCTCACCTTTTTTCTTTCCCATTTCAAAATTCCTACCTAAATTCCTAATTCAAAACACAACCTTAGTGTTTGAACAATAGCTAAGGAAAATGAAGCGTTTAAACTTAGGACACGACTTGTTTTGTGCATGGAATTTAATAAAATAAAAACAACAACATCCAAATAGTCTTATACTGTGTTTGGTTCATCGATTTAAGGAGAAATTTGAAAAGAAAAAGAGAAAATATAAGTAAAATATAAATGAAATATAATTATATTTTACCTACATTTCTCACATATTTATCATTTTCCTTTCTATTTTCAAATCTCTATCCAAATTCATAAACTAAATACAACCTTAAAATAGAATAGACAGACTCAATATGGTACAAGAGCTTGTATGGAATCTGAAAATGAATTTTAGAATACGGTAGTTTGTCATCTAGAAAAACTGTAGTAAAGCAGTGCTTCAAGCCAAAAATTAAATAGAGAAATTGCCCTTTCTATTTAAATTTTACACATCCAACTCTCTCCCCTAACATCTGTTAGACAATTACCATTCACTCTGTGAGTATTATAAAAAAGGCAAAATTACATAGTAGTCCCTAAATTTTGCTACTCCTACCTAAATTTTTTATAAGTTGTATATATAAAAATTTTATTAATAAATATTTTTTATTTTTTTTTTAATATCATAGTTAAAACTTTTATAGCTTTTATTCCCCCCCTGAAGAAGGCTCCACTCATTAAGAAACAAGATCCAATAAGTCATTGTCACAATATCACGAGTAACAATATAAAATTATGGACTTTAGAAAATCAAAAAAAAAAAAATATATATTATGCACTTTGAATGGAGAATTTGAATAGGGATAAATCAGTAAGATTAAAGAGACTTAAAAATCTTTAATAATAGATCAAATTAGGGTAACGCTTTTATTCAGTTGGCAAAATTAATTGAAGGTGTTGTTGGGATTCTAGGCCCATCACGAGGCCAACCTCAATGATCTGAGCCATTCATATCGAAGAACGTATCGAGAAAATCATCCTTGTAAAAAAATCAAATTGTTTGGACAACTATAATTACATAGTTAAATTACATTTGTCATATAGAAATGAACAATAATTATAATTTTATTATATATTGTTTATTATTTTGAAGACAAATATAATATAATAATGTAACTATAATATTCAAATCAATTTAATTTTCTATAAGAATGATCTTTTCAACTTGTCATAATTTTAACGAATACGGCAAACGGGCTCTGACAAAAATACCATAGGACACATTTTATACATTAGACAAAATTAACACAAATTGAGTGCATGGCATGAAAATGAATTTGTTCATACAATAAAAAAATACGCAAAATAGGATTCCTCTAATATGTAAAACTTTATATCTAAAAAGTGTAATGATCTCACCCAAACTAATAGGTCTTATTATTCTGTATCAATCAAAATATATGTATTGTTTACACATTCAAAAAATATGTGAATAAAATCAGACTAGATGGATATTGATTGACTAATTTGACATTTCAACTAGGCCTAGCCTAGTTGGCCATCATACCTTCCTTAAGGCTTACTCCCAAAGAGGTCATGGGTTCAATTCCCTTTAGAGGGGTTGAATTAAGGAAGTGCAAACACTTAGGTGCTTTGCCAAGAGTGAGAAGATTTTCTCTCATAGGTAACAACTAGCAACTAACATTTGTCGATAAAAAAAAAAAAAAAAAAAAAAAACATTTGTCAAAAAAAAAAAAAAAAAAAAAAGAAACTCAACCCGTTCAAATCGTGTGGGAGTTATGATCAAATCACGGTGGGGAATTAACACAATTTATCATCTCATATATTATCAATATATTAGTTTAATAAAGAACACTCTGGTCAATCATTTAAATTTAAATTTAAAATTAAAATTTTGGGGGCAATTGTGTCAAATTATATTTTTTTTAATCCATAATGATAACAACAATTTGAAATATCATATAACATTTACCTATCCATCTATCTATTTATTTACAAATATGTCATTTTGTCCACGTGCCATCTATTTGTCCATTTATTGTTCATCAATAAACTAGAATAGAGAACTCCAAGAATTGATGTTTACAAATTTGTTAACCTAATAAATCTTTGTTAAAATAATTGAAAGAGTGGTTGGGCTAGGTAGGGTAGGGGTATACGTTTATCACAAGTCTCACTTTGGTAATTTAAATCATTTATTTTTATAATAATAGTCTTTGTGTATAGATCATAAAATATAATAATAATAAAATAATCATATTGATTTGATCATTAAAACAATATAATTTTATCATCTTTATCTTCAAAAAATGGATTCAAAAAACTGGACAATCTTCCATTTTTTTGAACATAAATATGATAAAATTACGGTGAATTTTAAAGTTAATTAATGTACCTTTCCATCCAACAGATGGTGTTGAGATGAGGTTGAAAAGTCTGCCTTTTGTTGGTCTAACTTGTGCTGAAATGTTGATTGGAGTATCTTCATTTTGGGACAGTTGATTACTTGTATTGTTTTCAACAAAGATCCCTCAAATGTACAAGTCTCAGAGCAGAAACTCCTAAGGTTTGGCAAATCACTGAGTTTGAGACTACTCAATTGAGGAAACATGATCATATTTGTTATCACTGCTTCATCTGCATTTGGTTCATTTCCAATGATTGATTCCATCATACCACATTCAGTTACCTCTATTTCTCGTAGTTTCACAAGAAGCTTGGCTAGAGAGTATGAGAACAGATTTCTTAAACTGTCACAATCATTTATTATGAAGGATATTAGATTCTGAAAGCCTTGAATCCCTGCTGAATTGTCCTTCCAAACATGTGTCAACTTTGGTAGACAACTTAATTTCACCTTTTTTAATGAAGGGAGTGGCATATCTAATATGCCTTCCCAAACAAGTCCTTCAAGGTCAAATGCTACTCCAATAGATCGACAGTCACGTACTTCAAGTAGTTCAAGATTTTGCATGCCCTTAATTGAATTGGATAGGAAAAGAATGCTTGAGAGCCCATGACATTTGTCAACTGTTATCGTTCTTAGTTTACCTTGAAGTTGTCCAGGCCAAATCTCCATCAGATTCTCCATGTCAAAGATGCTCAATTCTTCAATGGTAGTCAATTTGACCTGTGAGTCCATGCACATGCTTACAAACTTAATTAAGCACAACAAATCTTATTCCCATTAAACATCATCCATTTAGTTTTCAAATTAATATACTTCATATTTGACTAATTAAACATAAAACAGTTCTTACACATCAATTACAATACATTTTTAGATCCGAATTAAGCTAAAAAGTCCAACCCATTTTATTATATTCTTAAATTTACCAAATATAAAAATACACGTTAAATTTCATTTTGGTATAGTGGAGGGTGATCAAGGTGATGGGGAGTCGAATCAATCAAAAGATAATGAAGTACAAGGATTCTCATCATAGTTATCATAATCTTACTATTTCACGATTTCAGTTGGGTCAAATGATTCAAATCATAATAAGGTCTTAAATTTATTAAAATATGGAAGTGACTAAGATCAGTGGCAACAGTAGAAAAAGGGTGATGGGTCCCATCCACCCATCACCCTACCAAAAAGCCTTGAATTTTTTTATTTTATTTTTTTTTGTGACAAAATTTTTTTTGATAACTAATTGATCCTATTAAAAAAATAAGAGACCCTATCATTAGATACCAATACTCAATAGGAACCTAGTCTTTCTCTATTATGTTTCTATTCTCAACACTCAAATCAAATGAAAGATCAATGATTGAATGGTTACTTGATTAGGTGTATAAAAAGAGGATATGTTTGACACTATTGACAATGAAAATTTCGTGTAATAATTCAAAAAAATGACACCTCGTCAAATACGACTGTAAAAGTTTATTTTATTTTATTTTTTTTTTTTTAAGACTAATTATTTATTAAAGGATAAAAGATAGTTTTAGTCCCTAAAGTATACGTTGTTTTTCACTTTAGTCCTTTAAGTTTCAATTTTATCATTTTGGTCCTCAAAATTATCAATTTGAATCAATTTGGTCCTAGGTTTAACTTCCGTTAACAGAAATATGAATAAAAGATAATTTTGGTCCCTAAAATATGCATTTCTTGTCATTTTAGTCCTTCAAATTTTAAATTTTTTCATTTTGGTTCTCAAAATTGTCAATTTGAGTTGGGATCAAATTGACTCAAATTGACAATTTTGAAGATCAGAATGACAAAATTTAAAACTTGAGGGACTAAAATGAGAAGAAATGCATATTTTAGGGACCAAAACCGTCTTTTATTCATATTTTCGTTAACGGACGTTAAACCTCGGACTAAATTGACTTAAATTGGCAATTTTGATAACCAAAATGACAAAACTAAACTTAAGGGACTAAAATAATAAAGAATGCATACTTTAAGAACTAAAATTGTCTTTTATCCTTATCAAAAGTTAATTTTACTTGAACTTGAAGGTGGAGATGGAGAAGTTTAAATGTTTATTAACTTAATTTTTTTTAATAAAATTTGTGAAGTTGAAATTTTTTGAGTGACCCCATTTATAAAAATTTCTAGAGTCATCGACTACTATCCTAATTAAAAAAATCGTATAGAATCACACTATGAGTCCGATTCTACTACAATCCCAATCCTACTAATTATTTTTCTTATTATTTATTTCTATAGTGGACATTGTAGGACGAGATGATGAGACCTAAAAGGGAATAAATTATAAATATTTAAGAATAAAATGGATAAAGAAAGTACTTGGAACTTGGAAGATGATGCTAACACTATGTGGAACTCAATGGCCAATTGTATTAGGAGAATCTCAAAGGAAGTCCTTGGAGAGTCAAAAGGAAAGGGACCCAACTCTAAGAAAACTTGGTGGTGAAGGGAGGAGGTTCAAGCAGTAGTAAAGACAAAAAAAATGGTGCTTTAAAAATGACAGAAGGATAGAACTAAAGAAAACCTTAAGAGTTACAGATTGGTTAACAAGGAGGTCAAAAAAGTAGTAAGAGAAGCTAAGTTGAAGCCTATGATGACCCATACACTAAACTAGATAGTAAGGAGGGAAAGAAGAGAATATACAAACTTGCCAAGACAAAGGAGAGGAAAATAAGAGATTTTAATCAAGTTATATGCATAAAAAATGAAGACTCTAAGGTGTTGGTGAAGAATAAAGAGATTAAGGAGAAGTGGACGAACTATTTTGAGAAGTTGTTAAATCAAGAACATGGAGGAAGGTCAAAAGGGAAGGAAGTAGCCAGTAATAAAGAAAACGAAGACTATAGGTTTTGTCATAGGATTAGGAACTTTGAAGTGGAGATTGCGCTTAAGAAGATAAAATCGAATAAGGCTTTAAGACTCGATGATATCTCTATTGAAGCTTGGAAATGTTTAGGTAAGAAGGGGGTTGCTTGGTTGACTAGGTTATTTATTAAGATTTTGTTAAATAGGAAAATGCCAGAGGAGTGGAAGAAGAGTATTTTAATGCCAATCTATAATAATAAATGAAATGTCCAGAATTGCAACAACTGTAGGGGAATCAAGTTGATGTTTCATATAATGAAAGTGTAGGAGAGAGTGATAAAACATCGATTGCGAGATAAAACAAAGGTGTTAGACAATTAATTTGGATTTATGCTTGGTAGGTCAACAATGGAAGCGATCTATCTTTTGAAGAGAGTAATAAAAATGTAGATAGAAAAGGAATAAAGACATTCATATGGTTTTTATCGATCTTGAGAAAATATATGATAGAGTGCCTCGGGATATAATCTAGTGGGTGCTAAAGAAGAAAATGGTGACAAAAGATCATATTGATGTGATTAGGGACATGTATAAAGATGTGCTGACCACTATTAGATCGTTTGCTGGAGAGACAAGTGACTTTCCGATTAGTGTGGGGTTACACCAAGAATTAAACTTAAGTTCTTATCTTTTTGCTTTAGTTATGGATAAGTTGTCGAGAAATATTCAGGATGATATGCCATGGTGCATGTTTTTCACTGATGATATTGTGTTAGTGGATGAGACTAGAGAAGGAGTTAATACTAAGTTGGAGATTTGGAGAAAAACGTTTGAATCTACAAGATTTAAGATAAACAGAACTAAGACAAAGTATATAGTATAATTTTAGTAACAGTAACAATGGAAGCAGAGGATGAGTGAAGATTGTGACCCAAGAACTAACTAAGAATGAACATTTTCGTTATTTAGAATCGATTATCACAACGGCTAGGGAGATTGGAGCGGATGTGATCTATAGAATTAAGATGGGGTGGCTTAAATGGAAGAATGCGTCTGGGATACTATGCGATAAACAAGTACCCACTAGACAAAAATAAAATCCTAGAACAGCTATTAGACTAGCGAAGTTATATGGGACAGAATGTTGGGCAATTAAAAAACAATATGTAGATAAGATGAATGTTGTTAAGATGAAGATGTTAAGGTGGATGCATGGCAAGACTAGAAAAGACAAAGTTAGGAATGAGCATATTTGTGAATGGGTAGAAGTAGCACCGATAGAAGAGAAACTGAGAGAGAATAGATTGAAATGGTTTGGGTATATATAATGGAGACCAATAGAGACAGTGGTAAAAAGATGCGATACATAAAGTGACGATGGAAGGAAGTGTTAAGGCAAAGGTGTAGACTTAGATTGACGTAGACTAGTGTAGTAAATAAAAATACGAATCTCCTTGATTTGACTAACTAAATGGCCATTGATAGACTCAAGTGGAAAAAAATGATTTATGTAGCCAACTCCATTTGATGGGACTAAAGGTTTGGTTTGGTTTGGTTATTTTATTTATTTCTATATCTATATATAAAATTTAACTATAAACTCATTTCACACATCTCCTCTAATTTATGTTAATTTTGAAGATGTATTATATTAATTTAAAATTTTTTTAATAATTTCAAAATTATGTAACATACATTATCATTATCAATAATTTTTCATTTTGAATTGTTTTGTAGTGAAAGTAGAATCTTCCAAAGAAACATCTTCCAAAGTGACCACACTAACAAAAATTCAATAGTGTAAGAACTAAACTGGAAATAAAGTTTACAGACAAAAAAAGAACTAGCAATACTTTAGGGGCACACAGTGTGATTTTATCTTAAAAATTAAAAGTGCATTAACTTATAGATTATTTTTTTTTTTTAATGATGTTTTTCAAATCTACATGGATTAGCCTTAATTTGTAATAATAATTTTAAGAACCTTCAACATATTAAAAATCTTTATCAAATTCAGACTTCATAAATAGGAATTTTTAATAGAAAATCCCATATTAAATTTGTACAATAATAAGCCCTATATATTTTCTTATAATCCCTGAAGTTCGATCGAACAGATAGTTCAAGTCTTTCTTTTATGAAGTGTGATGACCGGATCTTTATTTTCTTTCTTTTTCTTTCCTTTTCACTTCGTTCTCTTTTTGCTCTCGTTAGGTTTGAAACGTCCGGAAGTAGTCCTCAAAATTTAAGTTCTTGTTTTGGTTTTCCTTCAAGGTTGAATTCCACTTATTCCGAAGGGTGCATGGTCGAGTCCGGAGTATCCGGGAGTGAACGAGCAGATTTCTGAGCTGCTGGGCCAGGGCCGCACGTGCGGGAGCCCAGGGCTGCACATACGGGATGGGGCTGCACGTGCGGGGGAGGAGGGCCGCACATGCGGGAGAGGAGGAGTTGGGAGAGTTGCACACTGCCTAAAAGGCATGTGCAGGGACACGTGTGACAACCGGGTCTACTTTGTTTTCTTTTCTTCACTCCATCCTCCTTTAGTTTTCGTTGGGTTTGGAGGTCTAGAAAATAGTTTTCAAACAAAACTCTTGTTCTTGTGATGTTCGGTGACGAATTTCACTAGTTCCGAGAAGTGTGGGGTCAAGTCCAGGGTGCCCGAAAGTGAAGCGGAGAATTTCTGGGCAGCTGGGCGAGGGCCGCACTTGCGGGGCCCTATGCCGCAAGTGCGGGGAGTGAGGCCGCACGTGCAGTGAGAGGTGAGGGTCTGAGGGTTGCGCACTGCCTAAAAGGCAGGTGCGGGTTGAGGTATGGCAGGACCGCCGCACGTGCAAGGGTGAGGGCCGCACGTGCAGGAAGGGTGCTCCGCACGTGCAGGGTGGGCACCGCAAGTGCGGCACTCTAGGTAGTCCAAATCTCTGTTTTAATTTCTCATTTTGGCCGAAATGTATCCCATTTTGAGGTTTCTCTCTCTCACTCTAAACCCTATTTTCCTCCTCCTTCTCTCTAGAAAACCACCTCCAACCCCAAAACTCTTTGATTTAGCCATCCATTGGATCATCATCATCTCCCTCTCTCAAGCTTTAGGGATAAAAAACTAGAGCTTCTCTTGGTGTGGTAGAAATCAAAACTCTCTCTCGTCCTTGAAGCTAGGGTTTCATCTTCCCCTCATCATCAACACTTTGAGGTAGGGATTTCTTGAGTCATATATACAAGTTTTACTAGATTGATGTTAATTTAAAAGTGTTGTTGAAGTTTTTGTGTTGATTCTAGATGTTGATTCAAAATGTAGAGAGTTTTGAATGTGGGTTTGTATTTCAATCTTTTTACTATTTCTTGAGGGTTTCCCTCTATTATTCTCATGAAAAATAGTTTGATGGAGTTTTTCTTGGAAAATGAGGAAGGTTTGTTTTTAATGAAAACCCTAGAATTTGGGGATTTTTGGAAAACATAGAGATGTCCATGGAATTCTTTCTTTTCTTTTGATAAAAAGATGAGTGTGTAGATTCCATAATGTGGTTGCAAAGATGGAAAGCTTTTGACATATGGAAAATTTGTTTTAGAAACTATGGTTAAAGACATAATGATATATGGTTGTGAAAATTATAAACATAGGAATTAATGTTTTGGAAAAATACTACTTGTAGTCTTAAAGAGACTAGATTGTTGAGACTTGTGAATGTAAAATTATAACTATGTATTGATGACACATGGTCTTCTTGTGAAAGAACAATGAAGAAAGGAAATGGGAATTAATGGAATTGTTTAGTAATGTTGTTGGAATGACTTGAGAATTTTCCGTGAGACATGGATAAATGATTGCATTGTATATTCATTTGATTTACTATCATGCATGGTGTATTTAAATTGAAATCATTTACTTCACGAAAGGGAAATGTATTATAATAAGAACTACAGAAATGTGAAAGGGGTAAATACGTTGGTAAGTCCAGTTAGGGGGTGTAGATGACTTTGATAAATTGGCCTAAGTGTCCATGGTGAAAGACCAAAAAACCGCGCGGATAAGTGTCGAGCCTTCCGGTTAATACCGGTAAAAATGACAATTTGATAGTACTCGTGAAGTCTACTTGCAGACACCAGCCTAGGGATTACCAGTGTCGTATTTACCGGCCCGATTGACTAAAATTGGAAGTTTGAAATATGTTGAGAAGGCAAGCTTTTATTGGAAGAATTGAGATTGCTAATTCTTTATTGAAATGGAAAGTTTATAAAGAGCATGAAATGAAATTTCTTTAAAAAGAAAAGAGCATGGCATGGCATTGGCATTTGCATTTGCATTTTTTTTTTTTTTGAGAATTGCATAACTGCATATACTTTGTTAGAATTCTCTACTAGGCTATATGCTCACCCCTATGGGACTTTGGTGCAGGTAAAGACAAGGTGATCCTGCCAAGTTGAGGGTGCGGATAATTGTAAAGAGTACATTGCTCTTATTTTGTTGTGATCTTTCCGTAAGCCAAGGGCTAATGTGTTTGGGTCCGGAGACCATTTTGTGTAACCGGGCTATTGCCTTGGAAGATGTAAGCCCATAAGGGCATTTTATTGTTTTGAGATTTAGGTGTTTCATATACTATAGATTCCTGTGTTCTTTAATTCGTTTGAATGTATATCGCAAGTGGACTTTTGTGTTTTAATCCATTTATTATATATAAGATGTTGGAAGGATTATTGTCATAGATTAGTCAATATTCATTAGTATGATTGTTCATGTTGAATTATTTCAGGGTGTTACATTTTCTTTAGCAATCGCTATTTTCTATTTGATTTTCTTCTTTATATATAGCGGATCCACTATATTGTCCTTAGACAATATTTAAATCTAAGAACAAATATCTTACGGTATTAAGTCTTTGAATAAATCAAGACTTACAATTACTCTATGTCACTCCTATTTGTTAAATTCAAATAATAGAGATAGAGATGTTCCATATAGGAGTTAATGAAACCATTTTTGCTTCTACTCTGACTTTGTCCTATAGAAAGAATTGAGATTCTTTGTGGACCTACTATCAGAATCATTACTTCAGTAAAATCCTTCAAGCACCCCCACATTTTAAGTACTCTAAGAAAAATTAATTTCCTATTAATACATCCCCACAATTCTGATATAAGTCAGAATATAACATCCAATCACATGCTTGAGTAACAAAATTTTAAATCAAATTTATGAAATATAAAATCCAAAATAATTAGAATTAATGCATACAAAATCATATTCTCATAAGGATTTTGCCCAAAAACCAAACAATTCAAAACCTCATTTGATTGTATAAATTTTTACAATGCAATTAAGAAAAAAATACTTGTACCTCCAAATTAAGATTCAAACCCTTAATATAAATTATGATCAGCAAACAACTCTGCTTTTCTCTCTCACATTTGTGATAATATATAAATTAGCACAAAATATAACTCATTTTTAGACAAGTGTTACTATCACAACTAATAACTCATACTTGATAGAATCATCGTTTGTTTATTCAAAACAAATATTTGTGACAAATGATAATTACATTATCTAACCAAGAGTGAAACTCTCATATGAGTAACTATTTACTCTTCCTTTTATGGTTAATGCTTATTGCAATAAACATCTATGTAACACTGACATAATTGCATACTCACTAAAACATATAAACCAACTTTACTTCACAAGTGTCATAATAATTGATAACAACTTTTGTCACAATACTCGAAGTTACTTTAAAAATAACTTTCAAATTGATTATTAACAACATAATAATTGACACAAAAGATTCCTTAATCTTTTTCCAATTAAACGACACCACTATTTAAACCTTCATGTTTAAATTTCACCGATGTCAAATTTTCATGATGTCGATGATTGTCTTGATGATGCAACGATGCTACTTTTACATATGCAAAATATATTCTTCCACATAATAATATTTTATAACAAATTCATTAAAACAGTATCTATATCACCGTCATCATGAAAGAAAGAAAAGAAGAAAAAAAAACACGTGTCAAAACATATATGCCCATGTAATTATCAACAAAATTTTGATAACCAATCTCCTAACAGATTCAATTTATCATCTCTAATATCATAAATCAAGTAACAAATTATTCTATAGTTCAATCATGAGATGACATTTACGTCTATATACATGCTAAAAATATCACAAGAATGGCCAATATGTGAAACTCTTTAAATAATAACGTATCTAAATCAAAATACAAATTGAATTAAAATACAAGCATACATTTTGATAAAATATTCAAAATCTAACTTAACATATTCCAACAAATCTAATAAGCGTGAACACATAAAACACAATTATAATTCACAAATCCCAAAAAGCATAAAATACAAAATCTATTAAAAGAGAATTTAACAAATTCGAAAAAAATAAGAAAAGCCAAATAGACAATCATTACTCATACGTCAATGCTCTCTACACACAATGAATGAAAAGTTGCACATTTTCATTAAAATGATATTAACATATAGACAAAGAAATAAAGTTAGACAATTTGTGAAATAAACCATCTTTGACAATAAATTTGTATAACCATACGTGAAACAAATAATACCAATTCAAATCAAGAAATAAAAAAATATTCTGTATAGAAACATATCAGAAATTCTGTGGATAATAAATAACAACAAAAAAAAAATAGATTTAGTCTAAAATAAACTGTTTAACCATAACTACGGAAATCTATATAACTGGATCAATATGTATAACCCATATTAATTCATTATAATGTTTGATAAATCTCAAGCGATTTGACAGATGATAGAAAACATAAGGCAAATAACTTGTGAGATGTATATGCACTGTGGCACACAAGAAGAAACGATAAGAACTGTGAAAAACAATTGAAACAACAAAAAAAAAATTAGATTTAGTCTAAAATAAACTGTTTAACCATAACTACGGAAATATATATAACTGGATCAATATGTATGACCCATATTAATTCATTATAATGTTTGATAAATCTCAAGCAATTTAACAGATGATAGAAAACATAAGGCAAATAACTTGTGAGACGTATATGCACTGTGGCACACAAGAAGAAACGATAAGAACTGTGAAAAACAATTGAATGCAAGAGAAATTGAATTCAATGTACAAAATATAATTTAAGAATTACAAAAAAGTATTACAAACAATTCTGTTCAAACAAATAGTTTTGGTGTTATATCAAATAATCTGAAATTTGTAAAATATAATTATACAAATTAAATATTCTGAAAAATAATATCAAATAATATGTAACACTTATTGTATAAAACAGTGTAATGCAAAAGATAAACAAGTACTAGTATTTTACTGAAACACAATTTCGGGTTACAATTATGAAGTTAATGGATTCTGTTACTCATGAATAATAACAATAAACAACAATAAGAGTTTTACTGTAAACAGGAACCACATTGCAGGAAATCAAATTTGTAAAAAAATTAATCTAACCGAAAAGAATTAATCTATATCACTATAGATACAAATTTTGTCTTAAAATTGTAGGAAAATATTTTCTAAAAAAATCAATTTAATGCAAATAAACAATAAAATAGAACACAAGAAATTTCTTACAAAAATTTTGTAAATTTAAAACAAATTGTGACTGAGGCTAGTGTTTGAACACTGTGTCTTTAAGACAATTTCACCCTCGCCTCTGATGCTTGCGATTAATAAACGTCCTGCCTCCAGGATACAACGATCACCCCACATAGAAATTGCACAACTTTCTATGCTCACAGTGAACCAATTTATGCCATGCATTCTCTATTATATACTCGACTAGACATAATATATAAATCCTAAAACAAACCTTAACCATGCATCAATGCCATGGGATGAGATGGTATTTATAAAAATACTTGTGACCTTTAGAATGGTCATATCTCTTGAGTTCACACTCTTTTATATGAATAGACACTATGAAGAATTGCGTTCTTTTATTCAAATGGAGTCAATTCTCATTTACTTCTAAAATTTTTCAACAGAAACTAACAAAAGCACTAAATTAAAAATATAAAGAGAAACCGTCGAATTAAAAGAATTTAAAATTAGTAGAAATAAAATTGAATATATGGAATATTATTTTAGTAACAATAGAAGTAAAAATAATGGAAAAATGAAATTAAAAATCAAGAAATAACAAATAGTGAATATTTTTGTTACTTAGGTTTGATTATTAAGGATGGAAAGGTGAAGATAATGTGATCCATAGAATTAAAATAAGTTGACTCTAGTAGAGAAATGCTTTTGACATATCATGTAATTGACAAACACCAATAAAACTGAAAAGAAAATTCTATTTAACAACTATAAACAACACGAACATAAACCAAATGCAGTTGAGATAAGGACAATTAAATAAATATGTGGTAATAAGATTAGGAAAGACAATTAAGAAGTGAAAATATTTGTGAAATGATAATAGCACCATTTGAAATGAAGTTAAAAAAGAACATTCCATGATAAATTGATTGCGTATGATGAAGACTCGTTAAGATAGTAGTCAAAAAGAGTGATACGATTACTGTAAATTAAAATATTAAGAAGAGAAAAAGATTTAAATTGACATAAGATGTAGTAGAAAAATAAATTTATTTAATTTAACTAAATATATAATCTTTTGACATAATAAAAATATATATTATATGTATGCATGTATATTGGGTGGATATATATGCTGATTCCATCATTTCTTTTGGTAAATCTTTGGCAGCCCCAATAGAGAGCTTCATTCATTGAACTCTGACATGTATAGCAACACTGTTGTTAGTGTTTGATTTGAGCACCATGGATTATGAGAATTGAAATCTTGGAAAATTGATGCTTGAAAATGTACATAAAATCTTGGAATGACAAGAATGTTAAGAAATGTGCATAATGAGAGATTATTGCTATGTGTTGATATATCGGTTGAGCTTGTGGTTTTTTTTGTGAGACGGCATTGGAGGAAGGATGAATGGAGGAATGTTTGAGATATTAATTGTTGTATCATATTCCCATTTAATTTATTATCATTATTTGCACCTCTTGAATTGAGTTGAAAAATGTTTACGTTGAGAAAATATTATATTGTAACGAGAACTATGGAAATGCTTAAGGGGTAAATACGTAGGTAAGTCCTGATAGGAGGTGTAGATGAATTGTTAAGTTAGCCTGAGTGTCCGGGGTGAAAGACCAAAAACACGCGCGGAGGAGGTACCACTTCCCTTCCGGTTACCAACCGGTAAAGTGGGGTATTGGTGGTGCTTGTTGAGCCTACTTGCAGACACCAACCTAGGGATTACATGAGTCGTATTTAGTGCCCCTATTGATTAAAATTGGAAATTTTCAGAAATTGTTGAGATTGTAAACTTTTATTGAAAAATGGTGATCTTCAAGAAGAGCATAAAATGGGATTTCTTTAAAATGGCATTGACATTTGCATTTTTCATTGAGAGTTTGCATAACTGTATATATTTTGTAAGAATTCTCTACTGGGCTTTAAGCTCACCCCTATGGGACTTTGGTGCAGGTAAAGATGTGGTGATCCCGTCAAACTAAGGGCGTGGATATGTTTTGGTGAAGAGTAGATTGCTCTTATTTTTGTTGTGAAATTCTTTGTAAGCCAAGGGCTAAACGTGTGTGGGTCCGAGAGACCATTTTGTATAACCGGACTATTGCCTTGGAAGATGTAAGCCCTTAAGGGCATTTTAATTGTTGAGATTAGATGCTTCACATGCTATAGATTCATGTGTTCTTCTTATCATTGAATGTATATCCGCATGATTTATGATGTAAAGGTTGGAGGGAAATTTATGATGTAAAGGTTGGAGAATGGTTATATTTAATTGATGAATGTGGCTTGATGTATTATACATATGGGGTTTATTTCGAGGCGTGGCATGAAGTGTAGATATATACTAACTTTTGTTTAGCAAATCTTTATGGTCGTTAGATTAATCTTCAGAACTGTTTAGATGGATATTTGTCATATATATTGACTGATATTTTTCTTATAAATTCATGCTATGGTACACACTTTCAAGAATGTGTAAAATATGCAACTTATGACATTTGTAGAGTTGATTATCACAAATATTATAACTGAATCGTTTTTAGTCATAACTATAAAAAAGGGGAAAAAAATAATTATAACCAAATATATTTTAAAAAATAACTAAAATAATATCATAATCAACATCACGATGAGTCATTACTAACACCAGTATAACCAACTCATAACTAATGAGTCATACCTAACCACAAATGTTGTTACTGGGCATATATATAACAGAATTTTCCATAAGAAAATGAGATACAAGTCTACTTTCTAAATCCAATAATATGTAAGTGATATGATTGGTTGATGATTAGAAAAAGAAAAATGATATACAAGTCTACTTTTTAGATCCGCTTTATAGACCCAGTGATATGTCAAGAAGATGATTGGTTGATAATAAAAGAATATTTAATTATCAACAGAGAAAGCGTTACCTTAGATGTCCTAATTGATTGCCACATGATTGGACTTGAAAATTGGATTTAATTTTTAGACTTGAATAGCAATGTTCTAACAGAAAAAATAAATGAATTGAATTATTAGTATTAAAGTAATTCTGACATAAATTTAAAATAAAATGACACTATACCTATTTCTAATGGAGGGTCCTAAATTTTATCCAAATTTAGGGTTCAGCTTAGGGTCGGCCTTGAATTGAGCCAAATGATATTATAAATACCAAAATGATACAAAGACCAAAATACAAACACTATTAACGTACTTTGCCCTAAATCTTTTCTTATATAATCACATTGACTAGATATTACTAAAAAAATGCATAAATGCTAAAATGTAGCCTACATAACCCAGTTAGACTTCTTATTTTATAAAGTTTAATGTATCAAGCTATTATTAGAACAAAATAAATTAAAACTCAAATTTACACTAAATTCATAATGTTTAATCAAATCTCATTTTAATAAGTTTTAGTAAAGTTAAGAAATTCAAAAATTTCCCCAAAAAGAAAAAATTAAATCTCTATTCATTTATGATCGGTACAAAATGAGTGAAGGATTAAGTTAAATGTATAATTTTTAAATTGATGGGTGACCTAGTGATTGTGCAACATTTTTTATGATGTGAGATCTCAAGGTCAACTTTTATGAAAAAAAGTTTGATTCCTTTTGTGGTGATTGGTTTATTTCTCCCATACTATAGAGTTGACTTTCTATTATGTACTAATGATCTGTTTGATAATATAAATATTTTTTATAACATAATTATCCTTCGATCTAAAATTTTGTCATTGTTGTGCTCTATGGGGGTGGGTCCCGCGTCAATGATCTCAATGATCTTTTACAACATATAAAAAATTTAACAAATATTTTTGTCCTCAAGCAAAAATATTATTACAAAAAATAGGATAAAAGATAATTTTAGTCCTCAAAATACGCGTTCTTTGTCATTTTAGTCTCTAAAATTTTAATTTTATCATTTTGATCTTCAAAATTGTCAATTTGAGTTAATTTATTCCTATCTCTAATGTCCGTTTACATTAATGACTAGAAATATATTTTATTCTTGAATAAAAGATAGTTTTGGTCCCTAAACTATGCTTTTTTTGTCATTTTAATCCCTCAAATTTAAATTGTCATTTTAGTCCTGAAATTTATCAATTTGAGTTAGGACCAAATTAACTCAAATTAACAACTTTGAGGACCAAAATAACAAAATTTAGAAATTGAGAGATTAAAATGACAAAAAAAAATCGCATACTTTAGGGACCAAAATTATTTTTTTATTCATATTCTTGTCATCAATGTAGATGAACGTTAAATTTAGGACTAAATTGACTCAAATTGATAACTTTGAAAACTAAAATGATAAAATTAAAATTTAAAGGACTAAAATAAAAAGGATAAAAAAAAATGCATACTTTAGGGACTAAAAGTGTTTTTTATCCCAAAAAAAATATTAGGATGCAAATTTCAATCGTTCGGAAAAGGTGTTTGAAAAAGTAAAAAAATGATTATTAGTGACAATTTTAAAATGTCACTAGTAAATGTCCTTCTAGAAACAAAACAATTTGATTTAAAAAAGGTTTACTTATTTGACACAAAAATTTTGTTCCAAAATGATAGTAATTGATTATTAAATGTCATTTTCATCGCTAAAAATATAATAATGATTTTTATTTTTGCAACTAAGATATTTAATTCCTTAATTTTTGCCTCTAAAAATTGTTGTAGTGCTCCAAACTGTTCATTTTGTATGACCCTCCAATAGGAGTGTAAAAATGGCCCGCAGCTCGCGATAGGCCCAAGCGGGCGGCTTGGGCCCAGGCCCGAGCCCCTGGGTCAAGGCCATCGTTTTAAAGCCTAGCCCGGCCTGCTTGGCCCACTTAAGGCCCACTTAGGACCCAACCCAAAGCCCGACCAGCCCGAGGCCCAGTGTATTTTTTAATAGAAAATAATAAAATTTTGATAGAAAAGATTTTAAAAAACAAAAACAAAACTGGTTAGTCCCACCCAAGGCCAAGCCCATTGGGCCGGCCCGCCCAAGGCCCAAATACCCCTGGGCTTGGACCTGAGCCGGGGCTTAATTTTTTGGCCCGTAGGTTGCCCGGCCTGAATTTTGGCAAGAGCCCACAAGACCCGACATGGACCGGGCCAGATTTACACCCCTACCTTCCAAGAAGATCATCTATGTCAAAAATTAAGTTGATCGGATCTCATTTGTTTAAAAAAATTTGATTGACTACTTTGAAAATTCTACTAGTTGTTAATTATTTTTTATTCAAATGTGATATGATTTAGTGACTTGTAGTGTCCGATCAATCTAATTTTTACAATGAATTATCTACTCAACGGTCTAACAAAATGGACTATTCAGATTGTTAATATGGGACCGAGGTAGGCTCACAGTGGGCCGAATTGCTAGAGAGATCCATTCCCTATTATTTATTTGGACGCTCTGTCCAACAGTCCAAATCCAAATTTCTTTTGTCCAAAGGTTCAAGCCCAAAATTATTATGTCCATAAGGACATACTTCTATATAATGACTGAACTACCCCCATATATTTAAAATCACACGTCTTTCTATTTTATCATCAAACATGTTTCTCTCTATATATATATTTGATGTGTCTATTCTCTCTCTTAACTGTATTTCTCTCTATTCTCTCTCTCTCTCATGAGCATCATTGATGACCGGCGCCGGCGGAGTGTAGTGAAGCCGATCTGGGACACGATGAAGCCGTAGGCTGATGATAGTGGTAAAGAGGCCAAGGAATAGACTGAGATCCAGATCCGAGTCTCCAGATCTAAGATCTAAGATCACGCCAACGAACGGCGGCGAGCTCTGGCCTTCTCTGGACATGAGAGTATCAACGGTGAGAGTACCGACTGCGTTGGCCATAGGTGTTTCAGTCAATCGAAGAAATAAGTACAATAGAGATTAGGAAGCCAGTAAGGAAAAGAGGAAGTCCAGAGAGAAGGGGATATAAACCTTGGATCTGTCACTAGAGGAAGGATCGAAAGGGCGGCTGGACTCATCCAATCGTCACTCCCGCAACTCTAAGATAGAGACATGGTAGGGCTACACCTTGTTGACTCGTCCTCCTTCTTCGCAGAGGTTAGAGCTAGCTTCAACCGCGGCTGGCATTGGCACCACCGTAGCATCTCCAAAGAATCCAATGAGTGCTTCAGACGAAACACCAGCTTTACCACCACCGAGTCGTCAATTAGCGCTGTCGTAACCCACTCATTCGTCATCATCTTCAGCTTAGACACATAACAGGTAGAAAAAAGGCTTACCGACTGCATTGTCGATTTCATCGTCAACAACCACTCGGTAAGGTGAAGAATGTGGTTAGTGGAAAGGTCTTTGATTTGAAGCTGAATGGACATATCAATGTTGTGTGTGTGTGTGTGTGTTTTTTTGTTTTTGTAATTTTTTTTGTTGTTGATTATTGTGATCATTGTTGTTGTTGTTTATCTCTCTGGTTGTGTGTGTGTTTGTGTGTGTGTGTTTATCTGTTGTGTTTTGGATAGAAAATGATAGATTATCCATTCAAATATAAGATAAATACACACACAACCACAATTTGAGTAGATCAAAATATAGGATCAAAATTTAAACATATAAAATCACAAAATTGAACAGATAGGATCAAAATTTGAACAGATAGATTTAAAATAAGCTTAGTAAATATAACATATAGATTAAAATTTTAACAGATAGATTCAAAAAAAATTCAACAGATTGAGAGAAAAAAAAGAAAAGAGAAAAGAGAGAAATAGATAGAGAGAGAAAGAAAAGTAGAGAGAGACAGTTTGAAAATAGTGTGAATTTGAACATATAGGAAAAATGAATTATAAAAATTCAATAGATAAGTTAAAAAAATTTAATAGATAGACAAAAAATTTGAACAGATAGAAAATAATTTAAACAGATAAAAAAAAATTTGAACAAATAAATATAAATTTGAACAGATAATGAACAAAAAGTCAAACAGATAAAAAAAAAGTCAAGAGGTAAAATTGGAAACAAAATGTTCTCTAAAACTTCTCACCAAACTATTTACAAAACATGGACCTCTCATCAACAAAAAATATCCCTTGGATCTAATACCTTAGACAATTGTTAAAATGGGTTTTTCACCAATTTTTTCTACTTATTTTTATTTGGTATGATGAAAGATATATAAACACAAATATGTATGTAAACAGTGAACATGACGTAAAAGTAACTCACACGATCTTATTATGCAATTATGAAAAAAAATTAAACCAGTAATAGAGATATAATAGTAAATAAAAGAGAAAATATCATTTCGCCACCCAAACTTTTACATATTTTTCAATTTGACCACCAGATTTTGATTAATATCAATTTTACACCTAAAATTTCAAAATTTTGATCAATTTGGCCCCTGCCATCACATTCTATCTACAATTGGACAGAATGTGACGTGTGGAGTAAATTGATTTTTAAGATATAGTTTAGGGGGCAAATTGATTTTTAATTTGGGGGGCAAATTGATTTTTAAGATATAGTTTGGGGGGTAAAATGAAATTTCTAATGAACTTTGATGCCATGTTAGCACATTTCATCGAATTGTAGACGGAATGTGACGGCGGGGGCCAAATTGATCAAAATTTTGAAAGTTTTGGTGTAAAATTGATATTAATTGAACTTTAGGGGTCAAATTGAAAAATGGGTGAAAGTTCGGGGGAAAAAATGATATTTCTTCTAAATAAAATGAAAAGTAGTTCACAAATTAGCAATTAATTAAGCTCTTAAATAAGAGAAGCATACCTTGTTGAAGAGGGGTTGAATGATGGGATCACAATTACTCTCTGAATCTGAAGCAGCCCAGAGACGCTTCAGCTTTGGTATATTTGACAGTGACAAGGAACTCAGTTGTGGCACCTCAATTTTATTTATCGCTTTGCAGATACCAGTAAAACTTGGCAGCAATTGAAGACGCAATTCCTTCAGTTTAGGAAACTCGATTTTACCTGTTGCTATTGCTGCCATTTCATGCTCTCCTCCTTCACTCGAAACAATTTCTTCCATCACATAACATTTACGAATCTGAAGGACCTGCAGTTGCACTAGATCTCTAGCTATGGACAGTGAGAACATACTTTCCAGTTTCTTACAATTTAACACATCTACAGTCCTCAGGTTGCCGAGCCATAAAAGTTGGGTGGGACCTTTCCACAAATTTGTCAGTTCATGCAGGTTATTTAGTGTCAACTCTTTCAATGCACTGAAAGCCTTGTTCGGCAGTCGGCATTCATGACTAGTAATCCCTTTGAAATTATGTAGCTCATGAAGATGTAGACACTCTAACACAGGAAAAGCACTCTGTCGAACCCCATCTGCTGTACTGATGAGGTATTCCAAATCATACAAGTCATTTAGCAATAACACCATTAAGCATTCAAAACCATCTTCGTTGACCAAATCACAGAGAATTTTCAAACCTATTATACTTCGGTGTACAGTCAGAATTTCAGTGCTCTTCAACAGCAAATTAAGCCTCGATTCAATAATGTCACACACAATTTCATTTCTGAGATGCAACCGATTTGATAACGGATACGCAGGGAGAAATGATGAGTTAGAGCCAACAGTTATATCAAACTTTTTTACCTTCTCAACGACCAAACCTCTCGGCCAGAAGGCAATGTCTATTAGAGCAATATCCAAAGCGACTAAATTGGACAAGGACGCCAGCTCATCGATAATTGCTTTAGCACCTTCTTTGTTTTTTTCACAAAAACTATGAAAACTAGACCCAACATACAACTCTTCTAGCTTTGATAAGCTTGACAAAACCCCTGGGTAAACCAGTTCCACTACACATCCCGACAAATCAAGTACCTTCAAATGAGCAAGGTGACCTATTATTTCTTTTGGCAATTCCTTGATATAAGAGACGGCAAAGCTCAAAATTTCCAAATTCTCTAATGCTCCGATTATAGAGATATCATCATCAATAAGTCGGCAACAAAAAAGTGACAAAGTTCGAAGGTTGGTCAAGCATTGAATTGATGTTGGCAATGAGCTGTACATATCGGATAAAGCTAGCACTTTAAGTTCTTTCATTCCTTTGTAGAAACTATCTGGGGTCTCTTGTACTTTGACCTTCTCCATCCCTTTGTTGAGATCATATGATGAGATTGTTGGTAATCCAGCATTGCAATCCAGCTGTAGAAGCTGGAGATTTGGAAATTCTAAATTACTAGGAAGCCAGTACATACCATTAACTTTCAATGAAATTACGGTGTTTTTTTGAAGTCGGCTTTTCTGGGGCCATTCTGTCAATACTTCATCACATCTCACCAAAAACGAATGCTCCTCCCTAGATGCAATTGATATAGCCACGTCACGTACTACATCATGCATTTTGATACACTCTTCATTTTCACTTTCCATCAATAGATAGCATTTTTTTAAGTTATCAACTGTGGAATATACTCTGTTTCTTGCTTGGTGCACACTGTCAATGCTCTGAAACAACTCTATCCCAATCGCATATCTAACAAGATATTCAATTGGAATATCAAAATCTTCCGGATATAAAGAACAGAGTAGAAAGCATTTCTTGGCTTCATCACTTTCAAGCTTATCATAACTCAACTCCAGAGATTTAAACACCTTTTCATCCACTCCACTGATGTTTTTGACCATAGACTTTCGTAATTGTTCAAGAGCAGAATCCCATGAATACTTGTTTTTGCATCTAAGTGCCCTCCCAACTGTAACAATAGCAATCGGCAAGCCTCCACATTCCTCCGCAACTGCGATCTGCGTCAACTGTAAATTAGTTGGGTGACTTGTACCTTCGTCAGAAATTCCAGCCATCTCCTTGAAGAGATTCCATGCTTCTTCTTCATGTAAGACACCAACTTCAAAATTCTTCTGTGTGTCCATGTTGTTGCACACATCTTCACTTCTTGAAGTCATCACAATTTTGCAACCCTTGTGATTATCTCCAAATGGAATTCCAATGTCATCCAATTCTAGTCTCTTCCATACATCATCCAATATTACAAGGACTCTTCCAAAGCTCAATATTTTTGATCGTATCTTCCCTGCTCCAGTAGGTAAATTGTTTCCCCCAAAATTTTGTAAATCCAATATTTTGGCTATTTGGTCTTGAATAGTAATCAAGTTTTGGTTTTGGGACACTACTACCATCACAATAAAAGAAAAAAATAATAATATTTTTATTTTTGAGAAGAGATGCAAGGAAAAAAATATATATATTTTGTGTTTAGGCAAGGTATCATATTTTACGTTTACGCAAGGTTTCATCCTCCCAAAATATAGAGAAAATAAAGTACACCCTTTATAATGGGATGGGCTTTATATGTATTTTTCTTGAAGTGGTATTTTTTAATTTTAACTCATGAGAATATAAATATAAATATAAATATATATATATAAGGGCAATAACGTTAGAGGTTTATTTTTGAAAATTTTGAATTGAATTTAAATCTTTTTTTGTTTAAAATAATATTATTTGTCCAAAATGACACAGTTGTTTCATTTTTTTACAAAGCTTTTTTTTTTTAGCTTTATTTTTTTTTTTTCAAAATATGTGTAATTATTCAAACCATAAGGGAGGTCCTTGTATTTATTAGAAATCTTAGGGGAAGTGAGTGTAATTTTCTCTAATTTCTACATAATATATTGAGTATCCTTAACATTATAAATTGTATTTTTTTTTTGGTTAAAAAAAAAAAGGGAACTAGGCTACGTTAGCCCCAGCCTCGAGTAAAGACCTCGCGACTATGGAATGTTGAACCTGAGTTAAAGTAATTTTTATCTCTAAACCAACTCTAAAAAAAGTCACATTTTTTTAAAAAACTTTTTGTCTTTAGCTTCTTTTTTTTCAAAATTATGTCAAAATTTTTTTATTTTTCAAATTCGCCTTATGTTGATGAATTTAAAAAATTTACTAAAACTTTTTTTAAAATATTATTAAAAATAAAAAATAAAAAAATGAAAATTCAAAAGTTTTTAAGGGATGGTTTAGGTTTGCTTATTTAATAATTTTATTAAGAAATGTAATCACTTTGTTGGGTTTTAGTTTTTAGAATTTTCATTTTAGAAAATTTTATTTTTTTTATTTTTTGTATTTTTTTTCACCAAATTTTTTTTAATATTTTAAGCTAATTTTTTAAATTTTTGGACACACTTAACATAAATACACTTAAAAAGTATAATATCTGTGAAAAAAATCTTTAAAAAATTCACTAAATACCAAAAATAAAAAAATATATATGAAAATTCAATACATTTTTCATATTTTTGTATATTTATTAAGTTTTTAAAATATTTTTCATAAATAATTTACTATTTAGATACATCTAAGTAAAGTACATTTAAAAAAGTAAAAAAATTACTTAAAACTTTAAAAATATTCACTAAAAACAAAAAAAAGCACGAAAAATAAAAAATTTAATTTCAAAAAATTAAATTCAAAAAACTGAAACCAAACACACTAATTAGAGCTCTTAATTTAGAACGTTCAATCTTTTTCTAATGAGAAATAACATATCAGTTGAAAAGGTAAAGAAAAAGAAAAAAAAAAAAAAAAAAAAAGCAGACAACTGGACAGTATAGTTAGGTCCATAAGGTAAAATTTAAATTTTTTAATATATAAAATTTAACGAATATTTCATCTATACAAAATATTACATTAATCAATTATCGATAACCTCTCAATCCAATCATATTTTTGTCAATAGTAAATAACCAAATCAAACCAAACCAAGACTTAAGTCCCATCAAATGGGGTCGGCTACATGAATCCTATTTTTGTCAACAGTAAATATAATTTAAAAAATAAATTATTGACAAAAATATATTTTGATCAAAGGGCTATCGATATTGATCAATATATTTTTTGTAAGATGAAGTGCTCGACAAGTTCTACAGATTAAGCAGTTCGGATCATTAAAATAAGACATATGGTGGGTTCTATAGGCCTATCAGTATCATCCAGTCCACAAAGTGGACTAGAAAAAAACTTTGCTCAAGAAAAAATTACAGATTAATGATAAATAAATAAGCAAAAACAATATATTTCCATAAAATTTTAATTAAATTAACGGGTCAAGATTTTTGGAAATCCAATCCAAACATCTTAAGTCGTGAGATTAAGATGACATTTTGTGTAAGATGTAAATTAGCATGATGTATCCATTATACAAAATTTCAATACCATTCACTGGTTTGCTTAACTCTTCAAAATTTTAAGTTGAAAAATTACTAAAAGAAAAAAAAAATTCAATGTTTTACTTTTATAATAAAATAAATCTTAATTTTTTTTAATTTTATGAATTTAATTATAATCTTTTGTGTTTTTTTCAATTTAAATCATTACTTACGTTTTTGGTTCAAAAAAAAAATCATTATCTATTTTTATTAAATAAAATTAAAAAAAATATTTTAATTAATAAACCCAATAAAAAAGAGTATCATAAACCTCTTATATGCAATTTACTCCTACATTGTGTTGTGTTGGTGGTTCTTTGCTGGATCAGCAGAGCAGAGCAACGTGGTGGCAGTGCTCCACACGCGTGCGACACGTTTTTTATGCTATGAAACAGTGTACTTCAGGCGTGGGTCTTGGCATTGGTTTATGTGGTTTGTTGAAAGGAAGAGTGGTGTTGCTTTTGGTGGAAATGAAGTGTGCAGTAGTAACCTTAGGCGGTAGCGCAGTTGGCTTGGGAGAGAGTTTTAAGGTGAGGCTATGTAATAAATTGGTGTGGATTTGACTTTTTTTTTTTTTTGTGCGAATCTTAATTTAAATGGGACTTATATTAAGGAATCGATGCAAATTTTCATATTATAGTATCTCATTTAGAACGGACAATAAAACACCTTAATGATCTCGTCATGAGCACTACCTTAGATCTGCGGAAAGAATGTGAAGATTTTCCTTTAACAAAAATATTTGATTTGTTTTTGGGAGAGTTGTTTTAGAAATTTTTTTGGTTTGTTTGGTTGTATATTTTGGGAGAGTTGTTTTTTTTGGAGCTTGGAATGATTTGATATTTTGGAAGAATTTGAGTAGATGTGTATGAGAGAAAAAGTGATTGCTTGATGTGTAAGAGAGAGAAAGTGATTTTGAAATTTTTTTGAGAAAAACTCAAACCAAACAATTTTTGAAATTTTTTTTTCTAAAACTCATCTCTGAAATGCAAACCAAACATACCCCTTGTCTTTTTTCATTTTGAAATCTCACATCTAAGATGATTTAGTTCCAAACAGTGTTGAAGAAAAGAAAAGTGGATGTGAAATAAAACTTCTGGTATTATCTATCTAAACGCAGTACAGAGTTGAGAATTACAATGGTCTTTCTTCTTCATTGCACCTCTATATGTCAACAAATCCACCAGAGGTCCCTGGCAATCAATATAAAATGTAATCCACAAAATACAACCGGAACAGTCCTCATAAATGACAATGTATCAAACCTTTTCCTAGCTGCGAACACCAATGGCATAATAGGTTGTGTTGTCCGAGAAGTTGAGGATCTTGGGGGCACTGTTATGGTAGTGGTTTCTGCAAACATGCTCTCTGTGCGAAGCACTGGAATTGGTGTTGCAATGTTGCCGACAATGGAGGTCGGTGGTGCCGCTACCCATGAACAATTGTAGAGAGAGAAAGTGATAAAGAAAAAGTGAGCATGAACAATCGTAGAGAGAGACAGAGAGGTGAGAGATGATCATAGTTTCATTGGTTGCCTTTTGATGGCAAAATTTCAAATTTTGATTTTTGAAATCTGAAGCAACAACTTGAAACATTAGAAAATAGTTTCTAGTGTTAAAAGTTAACGTCGGTTAACGAAGTTTGAGACCTTAAGATGGAATGCTGACAAGCTAGTCAAAGTGCCAAAATGCTTGAATGGCACAAGCTGGGAGCACCACCTCATGATGATGACCTGGAGTTCCTGAAGTACTGAATAATTTCCGTTACTATACTTGCACCATGTGATGCTCTTAAAATAAAATTACAGCTTAGGTTGTGATATAAAAAGTTCTTAAAAAATCAAAAACTTCATATTATTTGGAAAAAGCTTGTAGAAAAGTTTAGAGGGCAAAATTATTATTTTGTCTTTTGAATTTAACTATCAAAAAATTAATAAGTTAAAAGTCAAAAAGTCAATAAGGGTAGAATGGTCATTTTTATTTTATTACAATATTTTATTACATATTTTTTCTTAAAAAGTTAAAAATTTATCCCAAATATACATATTTTTTCTTTACTTTTTTAACTAAAAAGTCAAAAAGTATACTTATATAGCATATTTCAAACAAACCCGTCGTTTTGGACTGTTTTCTTTTTTTTATTTTATTTTATTATTTTTTTGACTAAAATAGCATTAAAAGAAAAAATAAATTAAAATAATCAAATAAAATATCACACCAAATTTATAATTATTGTAATTTTTTTTTTTACAAATATCATTTGTAATTATAAAAAAATTCAATCATCTTCTCAAATATAATAATTTTAGGAGTTGTTTGGGATATTCTAAATAAGTGTACTTTTTGACTTTTTATGAAATATGAGTTAATTATAGGTTGGGTTTGAAATAATGTGGTAAAGAAGTGATGTGACTTAAATAAGACAATATAAATTAAATAGGATAGTGACTTTTTAATTTTTTTAGATTACAATAAATAAGACCTTAATTTATTAAAATAATCAACTTCCCAAACACTCATAGAGTAATAATTACATGTAGAGAGGAATTCAAAAAATAATATAAATATTAATAATTTAAATTATAAACTTTTTTATTATTTTATAATAATTTTTTAAAATACCTTTCGAACAAATTAATTTTTCGTTGACTGCTTGTGTCTTTGTTGACTCTGTACTTTCAAAATTTGCTTTGCGATTTTTTTTTTTTTTTTGGAATAATTACATCGATTGATGTCAGGAAAAAAATATAAATTAATAAAAATTTATGATTTTAATTATTAATATTTATAATTTTTTTCATTGATTTATAATTATTTTTTCAATATACCACTGATGTAATTTTTTCCTTTTGAAAAAAAAATTCTTGATGATCCTAATATATATATATAAAAAATTCACTGATGTGATTTTTTCCTTTTTTTTAAAAAAAAAGAAAAAACTCTTACTAACGACATGCTATCAATAAAAATTACAATGTAAAAATATTTATGATCCTAATATATAGTTTTAAATGCAGCATATAGTCTCTTGTTAAAAAAGTGACCAATACTGTTAACGCTCGTGGGGTTTGCCACGAATCCTAGGGGTCAGCATGGTCCGGATTGGATCGGATTGGGGTAAAATCAGGACCAATCCGTTATCTACAGTTCCTGAAAAATTGAAACTAATCCAATCCGTTTCAATCATGGAACCAATCCAAACCAATCCATTTAAATATGGATTGGATCGGTTTAGGACCACGGATTCACATAATTAAATAACAAAAATATATATATATATATAACACTTTAATTTCATAAAAATATAAATATAGCGCTATATTAGTTCCACAATAGCAACATCTATTTCTATAATAGCAACATATTGTTCTAGAATTTAAACAACCATAAGAAAGCTGGTTTCACCATAAGTATTTAAACCATTACAAATTAAAACTAAAAACTAACAAACAAAAGTAATAAAAGAAAATATTATACAGTTTTAGGTTTGAGTTTAGATTTTATATAAAATAAGAGAAGATACTATGGGGGAGGATGTATAATAAAAATATATACTATTTGTATACGGTCCGGATCGGTCCAAATCCAGAACCGTGGGGTTCAATCCAGAACCAATCCGTGTACTACGGATTTTTAATTCTTCAATCCGGAACCGAACCGCGGATTTAAAAAACCAATCCAAACCTATCGGATTGGACTGGACCGGATCAGATTACGAATTTTACGGATTCCTTGCTCAGCCCTAACGAATCCTAGCTTAATAATTCAAATTACTCATTTTTATATATCATTTATAAAAAAAAATCCCATATTTTATATTTTTTATATATTTTTGTTGGCTATTTTTTATATAAATTTTTTTTTATCATTAACAACAACTCTTGTACACATTTCACATACTAGGAGTGTGAGCCCACCTAATGGACGTGCTTAAAATATAAATTTTAATTTTAAACTAGAAACACATGTTTTATATTGTTTAAGTGGTGAAAGTGTTTTTTTATGAAGTCAATAGTCATAAGTTCAAGTCTTGTGACTCTCTTGTAATTATTATTATTTTTTTGTCAGATGGAGAAATTGACACTTCACGTCAAGGACAAAAGAAGATGAGAAAATACATGGAAACCAAGTGACTTGTTGAAAAAAGTGAAACCTAGCGATACTAATGGTGGGGAATTGCTGGAAACTCAAGCTAGTAATTTGGAGAAGCCAGACGAACAGATGGGGGAGGAAGTTGATGTCTGTAAGGGCAACATAGTTAAGGGTCAGGAAGATAATCTGGGAGCTCAGAGATTTTTCAAGCAAGCCCTCTTACGATCTCGTTTTAATGAGACTGAGAAAGAAAAAAGTTTTGACTGTGAGGCTGCCTATCTTTCATCCGATGAGGAGATGGACAATGAAGTTGAAACAGAGAATACATCGGAGAATTACGGAAACACATCGACTCCGATTATTAAGCTACCTGCTAGTCTCCTAAAAAGGGTCTGAGAACCATGGAAGAAATGCCATATTGTAAGACTTTTGGGGAAGAATATTGGATATAATTTGTTTGTAAACAGGCTGCGTAAATTGTGGAACCTTCAAGCAGGTTTTGAAACTTTAGATATTGGCAATGGTTTCTTCATTGTGAAATTCGAGGTGATGGAAGATTATTCCAAAGTATTCACCGGGGGCCTGTCACGACCCAAACCCGGCCCTATGGGTTTAGCACCGTAACCGGCCAGTAATCTGAGATTACCGAAGGCCTGCAGAACAGTAATACAGTAAAACAGAGTACAGGGCCTGGCGGAAGCCAATACAGTAATTAAACAATGTCCAATGAGCTGTGACAGTCTGTATGCCAAAAAGATTTTTCATGCATTCATACATAAACAGTACAGAAAGCATTCCGTCTGTACAACACAGTACGGTCTATACAAAATTTACAATCACACAGTACAGGGACCTAATCCCTTGATAACAGTACAGTAAACATTCAGTCTATACGGAACAGTTAGACAGTATGAAGACAGGCGGGGGAAAACAAACAAAACACCCCAAAGCCATAGCATGGCAACTCGGAACCTCGCAGTGAGGCACAAAGGTTGGCTTGACAAAACTGGAGTTACCCTGACGCTCCTAGCTCCGATCTGGTGCCTGTACACCTACATATATATATGAGCAGTGAGCTAAAGCCCAGTGAATAACATAAAGCGTAAAGGGGTTTAGAATGAATGTCCTTACAGTAATGAAAACAGTTCATAACGAGTAAGTTAGAGAGAGAGAGTGGAATACGTAGATAGATTAGAGATAGAAAAGCTTAACCTTCTTCTTATCTTCAACGTTTGCTTATATCCTTTGGTAATCATTTCGTTGTCCCTTCCGACC